>APFE031585491.1:0-77322 GCA_000404065.3 Pinus taeda | reverse complement strand
GTATTAAAATGCAGTCATAATATAAGGATTAAGTCACGACACAGTGGCTCGTAAAACAGTCAAAATTACATATAAAAAACTAGTTCATATGCATATGAGAATGCTTTATTTATAACAGGAAATGACATAACTAATTCCTAAGATTTGCACTGGTAAACAGACACGTGAATGACCACGTCCGGAAATCTAGCAATATGGTAGCCGTGAAAATTAAATCCAAGGAGGGTGGCTGTTAGATTTGGTTCATGGAGCAGTCCACAAGTGTTAGCACGCCTCCTGGGATTTAGGAACTTGCCACGCAACTCTTCTTGTGGTGAAAAACAGAGTCCTGCCACCATAAAACTCTTAGGTTGACCACCGCTTAACTGGCTTTGACCACGGTCTTCTGTGAGTGATTCGGCTGAACCAAGGGGACACGTTCCATGTCCACATCATTTGCAACTTGCCCATGTGGCCAGATTCTCTAGTAGACACCTGTAACATAGACTTCAACAAAAAGGTTGTGGAAAGTTGAGCTAGCTGCAGAAAGTGACAAGATTCCGCAGCGACTGAGCAAAAATCTAAATCAAACAGCAGTCACAAGACATAGCTAGGAAACCATTTTATATGCTCTTTTTAAACTAATATGCAATGATTTGACAGCTTGGAGGTTCAGGTAACTGGAAAAAAAAGGCTAAAAAGGTGTATACGGAAGATGCAAGTTTGGGACTCAACACTTGGCATGGTTGCAGATTGTTCTGGACAAAAGTGAGCAAATGGATGTGCTTGAGATGATGTTGTGCTAGTGTAGAACCCACTGAGTGCTTCCTTCCATGCTTGCGAGCCTTTAAAATGATTGTTCTTAGTTTGCGCAGCATATTCGTAGAAGGTCTACTACAAAAAAGGAACTGAATTTCTAGAAAAATAGGGTTCAAAGACAAGATCATATATCCTGAATCATGATAGTTGTTACCAAACCAATGTATTTTTTGTATATGAGGGTTTCCTTGAGATAAACCTCTCTCAGTTTCCAAAATTCCTCTCCATCTCCTCACAATCTGCGCCCAAACATCCTAACTAAAACAAGAAATACCAAAACCTAAAAAATAGACTGTAAATATTCATTTGAATCTTCCAATATATGACACTTGTGTGGAAACTTAAGCAGAGTTTTTCTCTTTGGCCATTACTTGGAAAAAAACCTCTTTTATTTTTTCTAAATTCATTTCCATTTGGTAATAAAGAGATTTTGAAAATGATGAAAAAAATAGTCAGTTCCGCAGCAAAATCGTAACAGAGTGTAGCAAACCTCCAAGGTTGATATGGATGAAGAAATTTCCTAGGAAAAAAGAGAAAATGGGTATGTTTGAAATGTCAGTTTGATTTTGTAGAACCCCTTAACTAGTTTTTCAATGCATGTAGACCTTCAAGATCGCAATCTCCAACTTTCACAGCAAACTCTGAATTTCGGATTTGAAATTGATTTTTCCACTTCAAACTGATTTAGGAGCATACTTATCACCTACATACACCTTATAACACCTTTTCCATGATTTCATAAATAAAAAAATCCCGCACTTCACTCAAATGAGGGACCTTTGCAACTTGCATAGCAAATGTTTGTTTGAACTTGCAACTCACTTCTTTGGCCTTTAAATTTGCTTCATAGCTAATATCAGCTTTGAATGGGGTAAGAATGAGAGACTTCGCAATAAATTTGAAACTTTAATACCACCCAAAGCCTCCTTTTGGAATGATAACACGCCAGTTGATGATGTGAAGGATGTGATGATAGGGGCACTTTTTGCAATAACTAAAAGGACATGACACATTTAAACAATAACTGACTCTTCAAACTAACTCTTACGATGGACATGACTTCAGAAAACTGACCTGTGATGACCATTTCTCATGACATTACCCCCATACACTTCCATAATAACTTTAACCCCTCGTTATTACTAATTTAAATGATGACTCCTCATGTACCCTTCATGTCCTTAAAATTTTGAATTAAGGCTAATAGACTCCTTTTTGACACAAATATTATCAATGACCCTTTGACCAAACTGACTCTTTTGTACAAGGACCCCTTAGACTATGAGACTCATGAAACCATAGGCTAATTTTTACAAAAATACCCCCAAATGGATTATAAGACAAAGTTGATTGGGATTCCTATATTATAGGACCCTAACACCTAAGACCCAGTTAGGGTTGGCACCTTGGCCTAGATGATATCTAGATCCTTGTAAGGGAGGATATCTTGGATCACTGTAAGGAAATTTATATTGGTATAGATGATATGGAGATCCTTTTTTAGGATGGATATCTTGACCTTGATGATTTCTAGATCCCTGAAAGGGTTGGTGTCTTGGCCTAGTTGGTATTGAAATCTCGGTTAAAGTTGATATATTGGCCTTGATGACACCTTAGTCCCTGTTGGGATGGTAGATTTGTAGGTAGCCTATATGGCACCTATATCCCTTATTTGTGTTGGTACGTTCGCCTAGATAATGTTTAGAGCTCTATTTGAATTTATATATTGGCCTAGATGACACCGAGATATGTGATAAGTATGTGACTTGAATGACACTGGGGCCCCTGATGAGTTAGTGTCTTGGTAATTAACACTTGGATCCCTAATGATTAGTTAGTGTCTTGACACTTGGATCCTTGAATTAGTGCCTTAGCAGGTAGCCTAGATGACACTTGGATCCTTGAATTAGTGTCTTGGAAGGACACTTAGATCCTTGAATTAGTTTCTTGGCAAATAGTCTAAATGAGACTTGGATCTTTGATGAGTTGAGATGGAACCTTGGAAGGTAACCTAGATGGTACCTTGATGAGTTAATACCTTATAATTTTTACCTATATGGTATATAGAATTGTATATGTTGTTGTACTCTTCTTAGAACATTTAAATTTTAGATCAACCTTGTACAGATTGAAAAATTATGAATACCTCCCAAGTAAAGATGGAGTGTTGAAAATGTAACTAGTATTGGTCTTCATATTTTTTTATTGGCTCATGACACGATGTAATTTTTATGTATTTGAAAAAGTGACGAAAAGAAAATTATTATAAATATCAAAGAAAATTTATTTCCAACATGGGTTTCATGCTCTATTTATTATGGTTATAGGACAAAGTTCCCATTGAGTGCTTCTAATGTTGTGTCACGAATCATTGTCCATGTCATCATGTTCTAGATCCTTCCTGGGCTTCTTATATCAAGAAATAAAATTATATTTGCATCAAAAATGTGTCTAGTCCCTCCTTCACCAAGTCAACTACAACACCTATCAAGTCGGCCTCATGAAGATGATTCGACCACACAAAAGTGATGATATATAGACCAACATTTGACCTATTGTGGTATCCTATCCAAGAAAGTTCAATATGAAGTAAGATAGCAAGGAAGAAAAGTGAAGGTATAGAATAAACAAGGATACTAAAGGAGAAGCTGAAATATGAAGTTTGTGTCCATCTCCCTCACACATGTGAGTATTTTCTAGGGTTATTGTAGTTGTGATAAATGCCTAGTTAAAGAGGTTGAGTATGCAATCTAGAGAAGGAGAAAAGGAGAAAAGGGGATTAAGAAAGAAATAAGAAACCCTATCAAAAAATTGTTGGAAATATGTTGTCATCTATGTCAATAGGTGACAACAAGTGTCAGCAAGAGGCATAGGTGTCAAAGAAATATCACAAGGAGCAGGTCCAGGCACACAAGAAGCGAAAAATATCAGAATCAATGTAGTACTTTTGCAGCCATTTTTGGAGCACTAGATCATCTCAAATGCATAGGAAACTCATCTACATGGATAGATCTCTCCAATTGTATATGGAATTCCTGAAAATACCTCCTGGATCAAAAGTTGGAGGAATTCAGAGCTCTATGACCCTAAAGTGAAATAATGGGGTTAAATGTGTTTATAGGAGCCTTTGATGTGCAACCAAAGATGACAAGTGCCAAAACTAGCGACAAAGCCTCTATGCAAAGCTCCACGCTTAAGTGCAGGCCATAGCAATGGCAAAGAATTTTTTTATTAGCTAGAGGTGGATCCTGTATGACAAGCTGGCCCGGATGGTTCACCTCAGTGAAATCATTTTAGAACCCAAGGCTAAGCACAAGGAGGAAAGGGTTGGGCTACGTGGCGAGTTTCTGGGGAGAACTAGAAATATTTTGTTATATGGGATCTATGGTCCTGGAATTTGTTTCCTGCACAATTGATCGTGCAAATTAACGACAGAGAGCTACTCTAGGGGTACCCCTCCCAAAACTACAATATTCTCAAGAGTGGTGCTGGAGGACATTTTCTCTCTCCTCTCTAACAACAAGATGGGTGGCAGCTCATGATTGGCCTCGACGATAGTAAAGGATGATTTAAGCATCAGCCAATAGGAGGTGGACATGTGGCAGGAAGATTGGATGTTTTTGGCAACCCAAGTGGCCCCTTTTTTTGTGACATGTGTCACCACTCAGAGGAAGACATGTGGTAGCAGTGATGTCACGGTGGTGTCATCCCGGTAGAATAAGCCTAGAATATTTAAAATGGAGCACAAGAGTTTTTTTCAGGCAGCGGGAGTTGGAACAAGTCGGTACATTGATAGAGCGGAAGCCAATTAGAGAAGTGTCAGGAGGACTCCACAGGATAGTTCGTCCTGTAAGATTTACCTTGGTAGCATTATTAAATGTAAATGGAAGTGTGTTGGATGGATAAATCGATCTTGCGAACAAGGCCGATCTCCCTAGTATCAACAGATATCTAGCAACAAGCAGGACAAGCAAATCTACCTTTCTCTAAACATATTGTGATTCATTAATAAAAACTAAAGAGGTGTTTTAGACCCTACCTTAAGTCAAATGCTAGTTTGTGGCAGCCATGCTCCAATCGTCCGAAAGAGTTTCCTTTTAAGAACCTGAAATCACAAACAAGCACACATCAAATAACACATGCATAGCTAATATAATGAATCATGTTCATCATGGTGATCAAGGAATCCATGAAATAAACCATAAAACACAGCTTATTGAGAAAAATAAACTTGATTGTATTAACTTTGAAATAGAAGAACTTTACAACCTTTGGTGCCTTGATGTCGTACAAGCTCTTCCCAGGGTCCAAACAGGAATCTCCTCTACTTTGACAAGCCTCACTCTCTTCCAAATGAGATCAAAAAGGTATATAATCTCTCCTCTCAAAAAAGCTCAATTAGGAAGACTAAGTTCCAGCAACATTTCACCTCAAAAATATTTAGCTTTCAAACCCCTCAATAACTAGCCCTATGCTTCATTTTATAGTGCAAAGGAAGGAGGTTACAGGTCCACCATTAAAGGGATAGAGTCCTCCTTCAAAGGGATAAGCTCCTCACATCAAGGGGTTAGCTCCTTAAGGTATGGGATGCATGAACCTTTAAAGAGAGAACTTGCTGTTTAGTCAATTTATTGTTATCTAAATTGCTAGTATTAATTGTCAACCCGGGGCTCATAAGCTGATGAAGTGAGGGTGTACTATATGTACTTAAGTAACTTTTCTTAGAGATTTTGTTGTTTAGGGGGTTTGTTTATGATTAACTTATCTTCCTAAAATGGAATGATGATTATAGACAAATGAGTGCAAGTGTGTGAAAGTGATTTCTATATGAGTGAAAGTGTGTGTGATGGTGATTTCTAATTGCTTGCTGAATTTGTAAGAGAAAGGAACTTGAAAAGAATGAATAAATCAAAATGACTTGAAAGTAAATGACCACAATCCAATGGCATTAGTCTCTATCCATATTGCTGCAAATAAAAGAAATAAGAAAATCACCTTTAGGATTGATGTTAATGATAATCTCCTTCTAACTCTCTGCTTCTACTGCGTATTTGCATAAAACACGATTAGAAGGTAGCTGAAGACAAATCCAAGAATTGATAAAAACTCTAATCTACTTTAATTGACAAATTGTAACACTACTAAGCCTTTTCCAACATACTACTTCCTACATATGTGATTATGTGTAACAAGTGGAAAAAGTGTTAGTATCACAAGCCAAGTCTACTCAAATACAAGCTGCAATTAATCAATGTTCTGTTCTCTTGAAAGATAAGCCATTCATGATAAAGAGAGCATAAATTAGTTAGCATCCAACTTGTAAAACTACACTAAAACTAGTCTAGAAAAACAGAGTAAAGAGGGCAGCATAATGAATAAGCCAACTGCAACTACCATTAGACATAGAAAATACACACACAAATCCCGGGCTAAAGAAATCTGCAAGGAAATAACATTGATCAGCTTGAAAGAAAGGAAAACAAATAAAAGAAACTATACATGCTTAAGGAAATAAATAAGTAAAGAAAAAGGTACTGCACATAAAATACTTTACAGTGGCAGAAATGAGCAGGGGCCCTCTGTCCATTCGGCCACAAGAAAAACTCAGAGATCTGGAAACTTCAAAACAGTGCTATGTCTATTTCTTCATTGCAGAAAATGTATAAAACAGAGTGCTAGAATAGCACTAAAAACAGAGTTCAGAATGCTTTAAAATGTAACACAGGTTCATCAAAATACAACTGATAAAAAGCCTCATGAGCGTACATAGACGCAGCTATTTATAGAAGTTTCTAAGATAGCCTATCCGTGCAACTGATTAACTGAAAAGTAAATAAGCTGTTATGCATATTCATGGTTCCTTGACACTTCATGCGGCTGCGTGGAGGAGTTAGTGGTTCTGTCGTCATGGGTAATGAATCCCATGTTGGATCATGTCCCCTGCCATCTGTAGAACGTGGACAAGTCACCGTTTAAGATGACGTGACCAAGCAGCTCACAATCACCGTTAAACTACCTTGAGTTGACCGTGACTTGCCCAGCTTTGACCGTGGACAAAGATGACGTGGATGGCTGGAAAAATAGGACAGGAACCTCGAGCACGTTGACACCTAAGTTCCCATGTGGCTCATCTGGCAAACCGACACGTGGAACATTGCATTTAACAAAAAGGCTGCAGGATCTTCAGATAGCTGCAGGATCTTCAGATAGCTGCAGGATCATCAGATAGCTGCAGGATGCTTGCAAGTAAGTCAAAATCTAAACAAATAGTCATCCATTAGAAAAACTTACTTAATCATGCTTAATAACACCTAATGTAATGATCTGGGTGGTTTTATGGTGAAAATGAGGCAAAAGATAAGGAAAGACAAGGAAAGATTGAGGAAAACGGTAGATAAGTAGGTGTAGAATAGAGGCTCTACAATCGGTTAGCCAATCAAAGAGTCGATCTGAATAGTCACCCCTACTCAGGTAAGCTCAATGACACAACAGACACTCAACTTCAACAAGTTTTCCTATCTCTGGCAACTCAGGATGTCCTACCCCCGGATGCGGGTGACAGATAATGCATTGAATGAGGGGGCGGCGGCATTCATTGACAAGTGGCCGCCCGCTCAGGACAAGTGGGCCGAAGGCCCGCGAAGACATCCGGCCAGCATTAATGGTAGCGGGATATCAACCGGCTGCGGAGGTATGAGGCTCAGACGGATCATTTCGATGCCAAGAGGGGGTCAGCTGAGAGGTGAGCGAAGCTCTGGTTGTTTGAAGCTCGGTCTGGACTTGCTGGTGAGCGCCGAGTTCAGTCCTTGGATGTCGGGTCCGCGGGTGAGTGAAGCCAAGCATAAACCTCGGCCCTCGGCTCTGAAGGCCCCGGTTTCGAGCTTGGCTCACCTGGTAATTCGTGGCTCAGAGTCCTGGTTCTAATTGTGGTCTTGGCTAAAATTCTGGTTCTGGTTCGAGTCGTATCCTGGTTCGATTTGTGTCTTGGTTCAAATTGTGGTGTCCTGGTTCGAATTGTCTGGTCCTGGTTCAAATTGTGGCCCTGGTTCGAGTTGTGGTCTCAGCTGTGCGGCTACATAGTCTCTTGGTGTCTGGGTTCGAGTTGTGGCCCTGAGGAGAACTGTACATTCTGGGTTCAGGACGGGTTCTCAGGGAGAAGTTCACAGGGAGAAGCTCACAGGGAGACGTTCACTCTGCGTCGCTCTGGAACCAGGTCGGCTCTTGACCTGGGTATCTCTGCGTCCTTGGTGCAGAATTGGGGCTGTTGTTGGGGCAGTGGTGGCCACAGAATGCCACGTGAAAGGCAAAGGGGAGCTTGCAGACGGGGAGGCTCAAGAGGCGGGGCCAGAGCAAGAGCCTCTTCGCCACATTCCTCAGAATCCTCGGAGGAAATTCGTTCGCCACGAGCTCGCACAGGGCGCGGAAGAGGCAGAGGACGGGGACGAACGACGGTGTGTCCGTTCGGCGGGCATCCATCAACCCGTTTCAGATACCCCTGCACAATGGACAATTCCATGTATTATGTATCAGTGCGCATTGAAAAATGCGAGCACGCTGATAGACCAGACGCCCCAGCAGCTCCAAGGCCACCCTCGCCTGTTCAGGGTCAGCGACCACAGCCTTTGGAAGCCTCGGGTGAGGTGGCGAGGAACAGAGCAGGTCCAAGCGAGCCTGAAAGGGACGAAGCGCCGCACACCGACACGAATGCATCAGAATCCTATGGTTGCGCAGTGGTGGAGGAACCACAAGGCACGTTTCTCAGTCCTATGGTGGAGGAGCCACCAAATCCTTACACCTAGGCTCGCGGCTTGGACGTTCGGGGTGGTATGGCTCTTCTATGTTCAGTTTGTTTCTGGAAGTCATGGCAGCTGCCAATGTCAATTCTGTGAGTCAGTTATGTCTATGTTTATCTCCATATCAGAGTCTGTAATGTTTATTTCAGTCATGGTTTTTTACATCAGCGTCTGTAATGTCTGTGTCTATGTTGGTTATGTCATGCAATTTCAGTGTCTGTAAGGACTATATCGGTCCTGTAAGGGTCTGCAAACTCCTCCCTCGCGCTAGCAGGGAGTGGAAGTTTCAGATTTTGAAGTTTTGAGCATGGTCATGGTTCTAGTTTGGGGTCAGCGGATAGCTTTACAGTCCTTTTTCTCAGGCTCAGTCTCAGTTTCAAACTGTCAACTTGTTCAGGTAGCCAACTCATGGCGGCAAATGTAACCCTCTGTACTTTTTTTGTATCATAATAGAAATAGTCCGATTTACACAAAAAAAAAATATTAGGTTTAAGTTTAGGTTTTATAATATTGGGTTTAAGATTAGGGTTTATAATATTGAGTTCAATACTAGGGTCTATAATATTGGGTTTTATACTAGGGTTTATAATAGTTATCCTACAATTTAAAATAAAGCCCATGGTTTTACAATCTTAATCAATCATGGTCCAACTTACATTGTGACAAAAATTGTCTTGATATGAAAATGAATTATTTTCAATAATGGTGAAATGTCGCATTGTGACAAAGATTGTCTCAATATAGATATCAACCATGGTCCAATGCAACAGTCTAAAATATTGATGGGCCTCTAAATTAGACATAAATTAAGGCCCATATGACCATAATTCAGCACATTCAACCTCTCTTTTTGCATTAGATAATGCATTTTTAACTTTATTATGTTCATTAAGAAGGTTTATGGATAATTGCATATTTGTGCCTAGTATTATTTATTTTTGTGGCATATTGTGAGAATATTAGGCAAATGATGAATATTTGGAGGAGGAGATAATTTAGGGACTTTATCTCTACTACAAGAGGATCAATATTAAAAAATAAGTAAAAACGATATTCTGGAATTATGGCACAGATTGTGGAGCTCCAATGATTGAGAAAATATAGGAATGTGTTCCCTCCCATTTAATGCAGATTCCTAGTATTGGAAACGAGATCCACTAATCAAGGGATTTTGGTGGCAAAAGCTTCCTCCTTTCATGGGGAATAATTCCTAATAATTTTGCATAATTACCAAGTTGAATTTTCCTCTGGGGGTAGATTTTTATTAGTCTTCTTGTAGAGAAAACTCATATTTTTGCAGCTCCACTGTCATTTCTTACACAGATGCAATTTTATTGACGGAAATAATGAATATTGGTGCCATGTTTAGCTTCTAAATCTTGGTTTCCTTTAATAGACTTTGATTTTACTTGGGCTTGGCCATCCCAGGAGCCTCAAAGTCGTTTTGTATCATTTACTTTTCTTCTTTTCACTTCTTATTTACATTCATCTTTTGTTCTCATTGTTTTTCTATTTCTGCATTTAGTGTTAATGATTTCTTGTTGTAGGATTGGGTTAAATGGTAGAATCCAGTTCTTTTTCATGATCAAAAGTGTGATTTCATACTTGGATCATATTTGTAAGGTCATATTAATCATTGAGCTACTCGGTTTAGTTTTTTTATTCCCAAATCTAGATTTCTAGAAGTCTTTTGTTGCAAATAACACTAAATTTATGATATTTTTTAGAGCATGCTAATGAGCTCCAATCGAGTTGATTCCACTTGCATTAGATCATAAAAACATTCTAGTTAATAACAAAAGATACCCCATTTCATTTGCACTTGATTAGGTTAGGCATTTGATAGATTTACTAGCTCACTAGTTCTCAAATTTCTAGATTTTAGACTAGTAATTTTCTACCATTTTTTAGCATGGGTTAATAAAGGCCTTTTTGAGTGATTCCACTTGGAAGGGAGACCTAAGACATCCTAGTCAATACCAAAAATTTTCCCATCCAATTTGGATTTTATTTTGTTATTCATTCGATGAATTATATCTCCATATAGAAAATATGTTGTTTCTTGTTGTAGTACTACACGAAACCTTGTAGTAGGCTTCCAAGATGCATATAATTTCCTAGATTCGCTCAAGAAGCTTGGTTATTATCCCTCAGGGTTAAATCAATACCACTAGGTTCTAAATCAATGATTAAGGAAGACTAAATACCACTTAGTAATTGCCTCTTTACCCATGAAAAACATTTTAGTGATTTGGGCTAATGGACAGATTTGTGAAATGGGTAATACAATGATGATTTTATCAATTGCCACATCCAATGAAAATTTTTAATAGATAGAAAGTCTTTGAAATGTAATGGTTGACATTTAGTTCATGGTATTTACTTATAGAATTAGAATATGTTTCTTTCCTTGTACTTTCTTTCTTACAATAGGTTGAGGTTTCCATTTCGAGCATTTCATTTTTTGCAATTAGTTTAGGATTTGAGTTCAATACATGCACTCCATTACATCATGACAGCAAAGGAAGGACACATTGTATGTTGTACATATATTGTCGATACCTCTTAAGTTTGTACAAGCCCCGGGTTGATAATTAAAGTCTGTAGCCCTGGGAGTTGCAACATTCTTGTTGCAATTGCAAGGCTCATCACTTTTTGGCATTGTTGTCGGGGAAGTGTCAAAGTATGCATTATTTTATTCCTTAGTTGATTTAGTTCTTTTTACTTTCTGTGAAAACCAAAAAAATGCATTAGGCATCTTTCATTTCAAGAATAGAAAATTGCATTGCGTTAGAATCCCTATTCAAAAGATAAAATAAAATACTTCTCCAACACCAACCCCCCCATTTGATCATGTGGTTCAGTAAGAGCCACATCACCATTCATTTTTGCAAGTAGAAGAAGATGAGGTGGAAGAAAAGGAAGAAGAAATGCATGAAAATGATGACAATGAAGAATATCCTCTTGAATTTCCCATTGAAGATACTAATGTAAGTGTGTATATGAATAATATCCCTCCATGTTTTCTTCCAAACTTCCATGGTCTAAGGTCAGAGGATGTGGAAACGTTTCTCTTTAAATTTGAAATCCTTTATAGATGTTATGGCTACTTATTAAACAATCAAAAAATGAGATTGTTTCTGGCAATATTGAATGATAGATCTCTTAAGTGGTTCATGAGTTTAGGGATTAATTCAATAAGATCGTGGAATGATATGCAAAAGATATTTCTAGAAAGATATAAAGATCGTGGTGTTAAGGAAGAAATATTTAGAATGAATGAAAGAGAAGATAAGAGCCTTGAGGATTTAATAAAGAGGTTCAAGTACAATGTTAAGAGGGGAAAATTACATCGTTTAGGATCTGACACACTAAAAACCCTCTTACTTAGAATAATCAGAGATGAGTGGATTGATATTCTTGATCTCATGAGTAGATGTGATGTATACTAATTATCATTTGAATAAATTTGTGAAACATGCAAACACATATCCAGAGGAAGGGCAAGAGTAAGTCAATCAACATCAAGATTAGCAAGTCAAGCTAAACTTGGAAATTTTCTTGATAACTTTAAAACATAAAATATTAGAAATCTAAGTGAACAAGTAGAAATGTCAAGAATAAAAAATGAGCATAAAGAAGACATTTATATTTGTTTTGTCCATGAAGAATCACATGCTATTAAATATTGCCCCTCATTACCAAGGTCGAACGAAGTTTATGAAGAGGACAATGGAGCAATTCAATTTCAAATGCAACTATGTTATGTAGCTCCAAGATGACCATGTCAGCCTAGTCAACATATTGTGATGCAAGAGCTTAATTCACAATTTCAAGGTTATGCATATCCTCCTCAAAGTAAACACACCATTTCCTTGCAAACATTGACCATCTCAACCCCATAGCTAATCTTGCTAAGGAACTTATGGGATGCATCCACAATATTCTCAATATTTTCCTCAATACTGTCCATACCCAACTCCATGTTATCCCTACCATCTCCCTTCACCATAACCACAACCCCAACAACATCCATCTCAAATATCCACTCCCACTTAACTACATGTACCAACATTTCCAAACCCACACATTGAAGTAGCTCAACCCACTTACATTGCTGAGGTAAAACACTTCCAAACATCTCCTCTTGAGCTAAATTGTATTCACATAGCTTAGGAAGAGTATCACAAAAAATAGATTCTCTTGATATCATTGAAAGACAACATGTAGAAAAAGAAGATTCAAATTAGAATACCGTAGGATCATCGGTTTCACATGACGAAGAGCAAACATCAAAATCAGAGATTGAGAAAGTGCCTTCATTTTTACCATTAGATCCTCTATGTGTTCAAGAGAACAATCAACAAAAGGAGGAAGCTTTGAAGGTAATGGAATAAGAAGACATCCAAGATTATTAAAACCCAGCAGGTGGACTAGGGGCATCACAACTATATTGAAATATGGTTCCAAACAATCATTAAGTTGCAGCAACACTCTCTTATTCAATTGTGCTTGATATCATCAAAGTCAAAGCATTTGTACTCTTACATTCATGTACATGTCAAAGAATATGTTTTGAGCCAACACATGATTTTATCTGTTATCTAGTTATGCAAGTGGATCCATTGAAAGTATTCCTACACTTGAGAATGATTTTGTTTTTTCCAAGAAGAGTAGGATATGAAAAGAAATAAAAAAATGAAAAATAAGAAAATAAAATAAAAATCTAGGGTGAAAACCTCCTTTGAGGAACCTAAGATTGGCTCATTGATTGAAAACATCCATCAGGCAGTCAATGGGTTGGAAAAAAGAGAAAAAGAAAATATCCTAGGTGAAAACTTAATTTGAGGCACCTAGGCATACCTACTAGTTGAAAACCTCATTGAGGTCGCTAGTAGAGCTAAATGAAAAAACAGGAAAAGATAAAAAAAAAATTGCTCCATGTATCTCTCTTATGTGTGTATGTGTTCTCCAACATCTACAAGCAACAAAAACAAGTTGGCACCA
This sequence comes from Pinus taeda, assembly GCA_000404065.3. Lineage (NCBI taxonomy): Eukaryota > Viridiplantae > Streptophyta > Pinopsida > Pinales > Pinaceae > Pinus > Pinus taeda. The sequence continues at coordinate 63,724 of APFE031585491.1, read as the reverse complement.
AAAGAAGAAAAAATTGGTCAAAATTTTAGTCAAAGAAAGTCAAACTTGGACATTCTCCTCCTTTTCTCAGATGTTCGAGAAGGGCCAAGGCCATGTCAATCCATCTCTATTTCCACCATCCACTCATCATTCCGAAGCTTTTACCACTCATTTTCCTTGTTGTCCTGAAATACTACAGGAATGCTCTATTTTACCACAGGAAATAGAAATACATAGAGAAGAAAAATATTTTTGTCATATCTTGAAAACCATGTATCCATTTGCCAATATGTTTCAGGGGGAGATGCGTATGGATGTTGGTAACATGCTCAAGCGATTTCAGCAGATTTCAACAAATTCCAGCACACAACTTTCGAGAAATAGGCCTCCATCACCTACAACCATTTTTGAATTTTCTCAATATTCATGCATCCATTTAAAAATATGTTTCACAGGGATATTCATAAGGATGATGGTAACATGCCTAATTAATTTCAAAAAATTCCAGTGCACAGTTACCATGAAATTGACCTCCATCTATTTCATCCATTTTTATTTTTTCTTGAGTTTCGTGCACCCATTGGCCAAATGTCTTTTATGGGGAGGTGCATAAGGATGATGGAAACATGCTCAAAAAATTTCAGGTCAATCCACTCTACCATTTGGGTGATATGGACAAAAGGATGCAAATCTATTATCTCCTGTAGTACTACTAGTGGATGTCCTAGTTCTACTACAGGATGCCCTGATTTATTATAGAAAACGGGCCGAAAGCTTAGGAGATGGTAGGAAAGGTGAAATAAAGTGCGAGAAAGTTCCCTAATGGTGAAATAAGGTATAGGGAAGGTGAACATCACCCATGGACAAGCCCATCACTCCAAGAAGACTAGATTTGACTAGGATAGCTTCCTCATGGTAACTGGAAGACAAAGGTTTAGAATCACCAAGATATGAAGACCTGTGCAGAAGTAAACAAAGGAAATTATCACCTCTAGAGGACCATGGATCAATCATCAATTCTGTAGTAGCATGCATGTCTCTCCAACAACCTTCAGGTAGGTAAAGGTATGCAATATTCTTGACCTCTTCTCTTGAGCATATTATAGTTAGAAATTTGTTGTCAATGCATGAGAGATGAGGTTTTATAAGCTAAGGATGGATCAAAAGTCTCAGCTGCCTTCAGCTAGTTAATTGCAACTCAGTCCTTCACTCATGCAATGTGGAAAAGCCAAATTATGAAGGGCGATGATTTTGAGGAATGGGGATAATAGTTAAAAGAGGAAATTTGTGGAAATGCCAAGTCACCAAAGCACTCCAAGCCCTCCATCCACTTTGTATCCACTATCTACAAATCATTCATCCATCCCATTTCATAAGAAAAAAATTAATACTTTTTAAGAACAAACCCTACACTCTGTCTCACACTGAAATTTCTTGAAAAAAAAAACAAACAGGGCATCCTCTCCATTTTCAAAAACCTACACTAATCCCTCTGAGTCCTAGCATCATCTTCCAACCCCTCTACATCATTTCGCATTACTCTCATATATTTATAAGACCCCAAAGGAAAAAGGAATGAGTACTATAGAAAGGCAAAATGCTGCTACAAGAAGGAAGAAAGGAACAAATTGTGTTAGAACCCAAAATGGTGATGCTTAAGAGACACCTAATCAAAATAAAGAACTCCAAGGCCATTAGGAAATCATCTAGGCCACAAAAGAGAAGAAGAAGGAAATAAAAGGAAAGAATGAATTCACCATCAAAATAGAACTCAAACTCCAGTGATGAAAAGAGGCTTTCGAAGAGGTCTCTAATCTCTTTTTAGCTTTTGTCCAAGGCCTAAAAGATGTTATATAAATGGGAGAAAGACATGGAAGTCAAGTTGAGGGCCTACCCTAGGTTCAGACTATCATTTCATCTCAACGCAGTTTTAAATGGGGTTTCCCGTAGTACTACGGGAACTATTACAGGATTTCCTATAGTACTACAGGAACCGCTACATCGTTTCCTGTAGTTTTTACAAGAATTACTACAAGATGTCCTAGTTCTAATATGAAGGTGTTTTCAAGGTTTCAAAGGTGTACAAATGGTGGAAAAAGGTAGTAGAAGTTTGGAAAAGGATGTGGAAGACCTTGTCAAACTGAAATATTCAAGAACCCATGTTGAATAAGGGAAAAATCCAAGCTAATGGTGTCAAGAAACACTGTGATTTTTTCTATGCACAAATACTTTTGGAAAAATGAGAGAAAATGGAATGAAGGTTTCAAGGGAGAGGAAATGAATGAAATGGACCTACAAGCGAGAGAGTTCACTTGCAAAGAGAAAAGTTATCTTTTTTTCTTGAAAGACTATGAAACAATCATGAAAAGAATAACTATAATTTTATGTTTTTCCTTGCACAACTTGCATCCAAGATTCTTGAGAGTAAGGACTAAGGAATGCATAAGAGAGAGGCCACAAGGGCCATGAATGAGGCACAACGAGGTCACTAGGTTTCTCAGAGGATGAGCGAAACTTTCAGCAGGGGAGTATAATGGGCCTCTAAATTAGACATAAATTAAGGTCCATGTGGCCATCCTTCAGCACACTCAACCTCTCTTTTGCATTAGATAATGTATTTTTAACTTTAATATGTTCATTTGGAAGGTTTATGGATAATTGCGTATTTCTGCCTAATATTATTTATTTTTGTGGAATGTTGTGAGAGTATTGGGTAGATTATGAATATTTGGAGGAGGAGATAATTCAGGGACTTTCTCCCTACTACAGGAGGATCAATATTAAATAATAAATAAAAACTATATTATGGAATTATGGCACAGATTGTGGAGCTCTAATGATTGAGAAAATCTAGGAATGTCTTTCCTCCCATTTAATGCAGATTCCTAGTATTGGGAACCAGATTCACTAATCAAGGGATTTTGGGGGCAAAAGCTTCCTATTTTCATGGGGAATGATTCCTAAGCATTTTTTATGAGTACCAAGTTGAATTTTCCTTTAGGGGTAGATTTTTATTAGTCTTCTTGTTGAGAGAACTCATATTTTTGTAGCTTCACTGTCATTTCTTGCAGGGATGTAATTTTGTTAATGGAAATAATAAAGATCGGTGCAATGTTAAACTTCTAAAATTTGGTTTCCTTGATAGGAATCTAATTTTCCTTGGACTTGGCAATCCCAGGAGCCTCAAAGCCCTTTTTTATCACTTATTTTTCTTATTTTCAATTCGTATTCACATGCATCTCTTGTTCTTGTTTATTTTCTATTTCTGCATTTAGTGTTAATGATTTCTTGTTGTAGTATTGGGTTAAATGGTTGAAGTAAGCTATTTTTCACGATAAAAACATCATTTCATCCTTGGAACATCTTTGGAAGGTCATAGTAATCATTGAGCTACTTGGATTAGTTTTCGTATTCCCAAATCTAGATTTCTGAAAGTCTTTTGTGGCAAATAACAATAAATTTATGTTATTTTTTAGAGCATGCTAACGAGCTTCAATAAAGTTGATTCCACTTGAATTAGATCACAAAAACATTCTATTTAATAATAAAAATCACCCCATTTCATTTTCACTTGTTTAGGTTAGGAATTTGATATATTTACTACTTCACCTGTTCTTGAATTTCTAGATTTTCGACTAGTAATTTTCTACCCTTTTGTAGCATGGGTTAACAGAGATATTTTTTAGTGTTCCACTTGGAATGGAGACCTAAGACATCCTAGTCAATAAAAAAATTCGTCCCATCCAATTTGGATTTTATTTGTTTGGTCATTCGAAAAATTATAACTCGCTATAGAAAATATGTTGTTTCGTGTAGTAGTACTATTGGAAACCTTGTAGCAGCCTTCCAACATGCATATACTTTCCTAGATTCTCTCATGAAACTTGGTTATTGTGCCTTATGGTTGAATCAGGATCCCTAGGTTCTAAATCAATGATTATGAAAGACTAAAGACCACTTCGGACTTGCCTCTTTATTGTTTGCATTATGATGCATGTGTTGTACTTGATGGTAACCCACTCGTAGAAGAACATCTCACTTATTTATAACTAGATGAATCTACAAAAGAGATATCAGATGTGACTGAATGCATGGGATCTCGGACAACTCAAAGGAATCAGATGACAGTTCTCAGTATGACAAGTTAACTTCACCATCAAGTCCAAAGGGGGAGATTGTTGGCATTATGAGACAAGTGTTGTCCTTGACGGCAAATCACACAGATGACAGATCATATTGCAGCAGGTCAGTAGCAAGGAACTGATGATCAGACTACAAGAATGTTTGAAAGAATGAATTATCCTTTATATATATGTACGCAGTTTCATTGAAGCGAAGGCGTGTATACATGTAGGTTATGTGAATGAAAACAATGTATACGCAGGTTGGTCCAAACAAAGATGTGTATACATGCATGTTAGACATTACCAAGTCACGTATGTATGCATGCACATTCATGCACGGAAAGGCACGTACATGTGGGAGAACTTATCTTTGGTCCGTGGTATTGAGTCCTTGGTACTTGAACCTATGGTTTTGGACCACGGTATCTCGTCAGAAGTGATGATCTCTAGTATTGGGTCTATGGTATTGATTTCTTATGGTTTTGGACCATGGTATGGAGTAAGGCCTAAGACTATAAAAGGAGAAGAAGATCATTAGGAAATGGTTTTGAGAAATTCTTGAATATCTGATAAAGTATGAGATCCAGTATGCAAGTTATGGGTTTATGATGCATTGCTTGATTTGAGCTAAGGAGGAATCTCACCGGTTGATGGAGAACAAGATCTAAGGATAGATCAGGATCAAATGGCTTGAAATGAACTATTTCTATATGCTTGATTATGATTATTATAAATCTGTATACTGACGCATGTAATGTTTTGAACTGGGTATAACTTAAGTTAGAGATAACTACAAGTCATGATTGAATATGTATAGATCTGTACGCGGGTTGGCTTTGGCGAAAGCGTGTATCTACACGGGTTTGATTCATTGTAGTAGCATATACATAATGAGGTATGATGTTTGAAGTTGCAGTTTGGTCTGATTGTTATTGCAGAGTTCTGTTGTCTGCTCTGTGTTCTGGTGACTGTGTTGTTGACAGGGTTTCAGTGTTTCGGTAATTCAGAAATTGATGATGCTACTATTGATTGTTTTGTGCTTCAATGATATTGATGGGTCCAGTATGAAAATTGGATGAAACGTGGCCTTTAGATTATAGTGTTTTGCTTCAGGAGTATCCAGTCTGAAAATGTATGAAATGTGGTACCTGGAGGAAGAAAGAGAAGGTTGTTGCCTTCTGTAGGTCGCCACCTATGTATTAGTGTTGGCATTATGAGACAAGTGTTGTCTTTGATGGAAAATCACTCAGATGATAAATTATAGTGCAACAAAGTTATTTTCAAGTTCACATAATTCTATGCGGAGAAAAGTTTACTTCATGTAGAGAAAAGTTCACGGAATTTTATGCAAAGAAAAGTTTATTTCATGTAGAGAAAAGTTCATGGAATTTTATGCAGAGAAAAGTTTATTTCATGTGGAGAAAAGTTCACGCACTTTCATGGTTGGTTCATGGTATTAGTCCCACAGTTTTTGATCCTATGGTTTTGCCCGTGGTGTTGGTCCATGTTTGAGGAAGAGCTTTCCTATATAAAGCAAAGGAGATCATTTGGCTTGGGTATGCTTTTGGGTTGAATATCTTAAGATCTGAAATATTGGGTTATTGTTTCAAAAAGCTCGATCTATATGAAAGTGAAGAGGAAAGCGAATCTGTGAAGGGTGATCTCTCGAGCGCTGCAGCTGCGGAAGTGCGGAGGCGCCACAGAAGGCGCAGTGCGAAGGCGCCACAGAAGGCGCAGTGCGGATACGCCACAGAGGCGCCACAGAAGGCGCAGTGCGAGGACGCCACAGAGGCACCACAGAAGGCGTAGTGCGGAGACGCCACAGAAGGCACAGTGCGGAGGCGCCACAGGAGATGCCAAAGAGGCGCCACTGAAGGCACAGTGCGGAGGCGCCACAGGAGATGCCACAGAGGCGCCACTGAAGGCGCAGTGCGGAGGCCCCATAGAAGACGCAGCTACGGAGGTGCGTGGCCACACAGAAGGCGCAGCTGCAGAGGTGCGCGGCACCACAGAAGGTGAAGTGCGTAGCGACGCAAGCCAGAGAAAAGGAAATTGCGTATCTATCTTAAGATCTTTTGTTGACTGATTTTTTTTTGTTGATAAGGTTTTCTGGGTTTAGTTTACTGTTATTGTGGATTTGGTTATCTGGGTGACTTACTGGTACTTGATGATCATTTGATGTTTATGGATCCAGTATGAAAATTGGATGAAACGTGGCCTTTCAGATTATGTGTTATGCTTCAGTGTATCCAGTATGAAAATTGATGAAACGTGGTACCTGAAGGAGAGAAGATTGTAGGTTGGCGCCTACGTACTAGTACTTAAGCTAGTACAAAAGAAAAGGGGAATCTTTGGAGCATTGTAGCAGGTAGCAGCCTACGTACTAGTAAATGGATCGGCTAGTACAAGAGCGAAGGGGGTTGTAGCTCCCGTACTGGTATAAGGCTGCACCAGTACAAAATATTGTAAAAGGATTTTCTTATTAAGAAGAAGATTGAGATGACTTGTAGCAGGTGGTTTTCTCCCGCATTGGGTTTCCACCTTATATCATGGTGTTCATGTGTGTGCCTTATGTGTTATGATCTATTCTATGTTACTGCATCTGTTAACTGATAATATGGTTGATAATGTTCTAATGCACTCATTGAAGATCAATTAACTTAATCATAAGAAGTTGTGGAAGTAGCATATATGAATCAGATTTTGGAAATAAAAAAGTTTTATTAATGTGATAATACTGATTCACCCCCCCTCTCAGTATTATTTCCAACAATTAGTACATCAGCTAGTACAAGAGCTAAGGGGGTGGTAGCTCCCTTCGAGTAGTAGCTGGAGAATGAGTAAAGGTTGGAGCATTTCAGTAGGCTAGCACCTACGTACTAGTAAGTGGATCGGCTAGTACAAGAGCTAAGGGGGTTCCAGGAGAGTCTAGAGAAAAAGAGAAGGTTGTAGCCTTCTGCAGGTAGAAGCCTGCGTACTGGTATAAGACTGCACCAGTACAGAACTATTGTAAAATAAGTTTCTTATTAAAAGAAGATAGAGACAACTTGCAGCAGGTCGTTTTCACCCACATTGGGTTTCCACGTTATATCATGGTGTTCATGTGTGCTTCTTGTGTGCGATGATCTATTCTATTTTACTGCACCTGCTTACTATACATATAGTTAATGAAATTCTGATGCACTAACTAAAGATCAACATTTAATGGATTAACTAAATCATAAGTATTCTGGATATACGCTAGTTGCATTAGACACAGTTGCGTATACACGCGGGTTCCCTTAATTGAAGTAGCGTATATGTATCTAAGTATGGAAATGAAAAAGTTTTATTGATTTGATAATACTGATTCACCCCCCCTCTCAGTATTATTTCCAACAATTGGTATCAGAGTAGGTCTTTTGGTAGAAGCTTGATCGCTTGAAGGAGATCCGTGGAACAATGGGAAAGAAGCTTAAGAAGAAAGCACCTAAGAAGAAGAAGACATCTCAGAAGAACTATGATAGTGAGAGTATCGATTGGGGAATATGCAGAAGAAGCACTTCAGATTCAGAATCACTTCAGAACGAAGATGAACAAGAACTAATAGGTATGAATTTGTTATCCTCAGGTGATCCTGTTTTCTATCCATTTGAAGATGATGAAAGTGATAGTGAAACAACTAAATGTGCTCTTATGGGTGAGCAAGAAAGATATCAAATAGAGGCAGAATTTAAAAGGCTCACAAACAAAATTAGAGATCAACAAGATCTATTGAACAAAAGGGAATGTGCCTTCAAAGAAGAATATACCAAACTATAAGCTCAACTAGAGGAAGGAAACAAGGTAAGGAAGCTATTCAAGGAAAAATGTCAAAATTTGTAGGATGCAGTGACATCGTTAAGAAATGAAGCAAATGAAAGAAGCACAACAATAAATAAACTCAGAGATAGATCTAGTTACTATGAAAGGCTTGAAGCTACGATCCTCTCGCTAAAGGAAGATCTTGAAGAATCAAAGAAGCAAAATAAAGAACTACTCCAAGCTCTTGAAAAACAAGAAAACGAAGTTCTTGAAATAAGACATCAATTGGAAGAAGAAAGAAAAGTTGAAGAAAACATGAAGAAGCAGCATCATGAAAGGGAAGAGCAACTTCAGGTTGAGGTAAATATTCTAAATGATAAATTAGAAGAAAAGGATAAGCTCTTACGATTTCAAGATAGTAATAAGATCTTGGATGATATTCTTAGTAGTCAAAGGTCTCATGCTATCAAAACTGGCCTTGGTTTTCATGGATCTGTTGAAAAAGAATCTAGTTCACAAAGTAAGACAAGGGAATCTAATGCAAAATTTGAAATGATCAACAAGAAGATGAGAGGTCAACCCCATCAATAGACAAGGAAAGAAAATCTTCAAAGAAAATCTTTTACTCCTCCGATAAATAAGGTTGAATGTTATGTATGTCATAATCTTGGACATGTTGCAGCCAGATGCAGAAGAAGAATGGTTCAAGATCATCACGGTCCAGGTACTTTAATGGATATTGTTTTTCTTCCAATATGTTTGGTCACAAAGATGTTGATTGCTACAGAAGGAATATGAAATGTGTAAGATGTTATGCATGCAACAAGCTTGGACATATAGCCAAGGAATGTAGGAACAAAGTATGGGAACCACACGAAAAGGAGAAAACATCATCACACTTGAAGATATGGAAGAAGAAGGAAGTCCAGTCAGGAAGATGTGGCACAACACCATTTACAGACATAAAAAACTCAGGAGGAACTGAAATTGTAAAACTTCAGTGTCCTAAATCTCATACGCAAATGAGTCACACACTGTACAGTCGCGTATATGTCAGTCTGAGGAAAAGCAGTAGGGACAGGCTCAGAAAACGGGTATGATATGATTCAGTCCATTATTTGTTCTGTTTGATAATGGTTACATCTGTTGATGATGTGAGGAAATGTCTTGATACTTCTATGATGTTTAGAATTGTTTTTGATCCTAACTTGATGATGATAATGCCTTGATACTTCCTGCTGATATATGCATGATCAGATCTGATAGTAAACAAGATGGCATAGGTTCAGGGGGAGCAGATAATCTTCTAATGTTGCATTGTTGGCATTATGGTTAGTAGCCCTTGGTGATGATGCTTATATGGCTTAATGATACATCTTGATATGGTTATGAATTGTCAACAATACATAGTTGATCAGATTTGTGGTTGATTCTCTGATGATGCATGCATGGTGCTTACATGGTGATATTCATATGGATAAGGAGAAGTACAAAGCTTGATGATGAGTCACTCATATGCTGTTGTCATCATATGCATAAAGATCATATAATACAATTATGATGCATGATTCCTATAGTTCTTGGCACTCACATGGATGAGGATTGTGGCTGTTGATGATATCAAAAAGTCTTGTCAAACGATCTTGAGCTTTAGATACATAGTACTGGATACATGGAGTTGCATTGTCGGAGATATGTTCTTACCTATATGATGATAGGTTGATACTCACATATGATGATTGATAAGGATATTCCAGCATAATGCATGGTACATAATATCATACAGATCTTGATGATAATGAGATGCCTGTGGTGTTTTCACATATGATATAATGTGAATGATTCTGTATGTCATATGCAGAATTCTGTTCAAAAGGATGAATTGATATCTATATGCAGACATACCTTGTTATAGGACATTTATAGGTTACTGATCTGGAAGTGGTTGTATGCGCAAGTGTCATAAGGAGGATCTGCGTATATACACATGTTTCTATGGATATAGTCGTGTATATGATGATTTGAAGGAAATCAGTGGGCCAAAATCAGGATGAGAAGAATCTGATAGAGACCATCTGGCACAGATGGAACAGGTACAGAGGGAGAACATGATTGCTGGTCTAGATGCTATTCACAGATGCTTATGGAGCATATCATACATTGTGATGATGACTATCATGGTCTTATTTAGATGTTTGGTCTCATGTAAAGGTCATATAAAGACTCATGATGTAATAGTGTGTCTCTATCTATTGTAGTCATTTGATGAAATCTCCTCTGATGTAATTTGTAACCCCTCTATGCATAGGAAGGATGATGAAATATTTCAGTCATGTATTTATTTTATTATAAAGGTCATGTAACGACCTATGTTGGTTTCCCAACTATGCCTGGGATGGATGATGCTATACTCTTATGTTATCATGTGTAAAAGTTGATGTATCCCCACTTGGTTGGGTAGATGAGTCAATTCCCACTTAGTTGGGAGATGGATGTATGTATGAGTCCTTAGTAATAGGAAGGTCAGTTATGATAGAGTCAAGTTCTTCTTGTAGAACATTTCTTTTGCAAACCATGCTTACAGTCAGGGGAAGCATGAACAACACTCTTCAGCTGAACAGAGTTTTCAGCATGTACTCGGAAGGAGCATGGACGGATTGGTACACCTTGGCATATACAAAGAGGGAGCTCATTCAGAGATTTCAGCAGGTACTCAGGGGGAATATGGTCAGCAGAATGATTATCAAAGAAAGAGATTATATTGGTCTGCCCTTTGCCCTTGATGTCAAAGGGGGAGAGTGATTTGGTGTTGTTTCCATCAAGTCCAAAGGGGGAGATTGTTGGCATTATGATGCAAGTGTTGTACTTGATGGAAACCCACTCGTAGAAGAACATCTCACTTATTTATAACTAGATGAATCTACAGAAGAGATATCAAATGTGACTGAATGCATGGGATGCCGGACAACTCAAAGGAATCAGATGACAGTTCTCAGTATGACAGGTTAACTTTTCCATAAAGTCCAAAGGGGGAGATTGTTGGCATTATGAGACAAGTGTTGTCCATGATGGAAAATCACACAGATGATAGATCATAGTGCAGCAGGTTAGTAGCAAGGAATTGATGATCAGACTACAAGAATGTTTGAAAGAATGAATTATCCTTTATAGATCTGTATGCAGTTTCAGTGAAGCGAAGGCGTGTATACATGCAGGTTCTATTAATGAAAACAATGTATACGCAGGTTGGTCGAAACAAAGCCGCGTATATGTGGAGCAGTCGAAAGGTATGCTTTTGACAAACAATTTAGTGGCTTTTCAGTAACATTTGTAACCTTTTCTGCATCATGAACTCAAAGAAATAAAGGATTCTAATAAAACATGTGAGAATTAACATGGAAAGCTTAATCGCTGATAATTGTCATTTTTCTATGCAGGGAAAGGTGGAAACGAAGAGCTGCCGTTCAAAAGGGAAAGGCAGAGGAGGAATAACTGTTGTCCCTCTAGAAGCGAATTGGATGCAAACGAGATCGAGCAGATCAAAGCAGAACAACCCAGGAAAGGAAGAAGGGATACCAATTCGGCGAAAAAGGGAAAGAAAAGTAAAGGATTAACAGCTTGGCAAATCCCTCAGGATATTTGATCCTGAGGGATCGCTATTTTACTTATTTTTGTTACCTAGATATCCCCACCGTTACTTTTATAAAAAGGAACAACATCGTTAAGCAAAGGGACTTTTTTTGTAACTTTCAGTTTTCAAACTAAACTTTGATCATCGAGTCTCACTGAGACCTGGTTTACTGTACGTTTGTTGGATGCGTTAATATAAAAGACTTGGTGTTTATTTCATCTTTGAATCTGGAGTAATCTAAGGCGGTGTACCATTGGAAGCTAAGGGCCCGGCTCCAAAGGACACTTGCTTTTGCATCATTATAACTTGATTTCTACGTGGTTTTCTTATCTTTATTCCTCGGTAATCTGATATGATTTTTATGTGCTATTCCATGCTCTGCTACAATTAATTCTTTAATGGTTCTTTCAGGAAATCCATGAAGTGACTCTGCATTGCATGATTGAATCTTTTCAGAGTTGATTGCATGTTATTAGTCTAAACCAACTATTTCTGTTACAGAGCGTTTGTCCTGAATATTACTGTTATTAGATTCATTTGAAATCCCGATTATTGGAATCTGAAAGTGATGTTATTCTATTTGGAAACATAGTTGTATTATCCTTAATTTTCAGATTAATATATTAGTGTGAGGTGTGCATATATGATCGATTACTGTTGTTCCATAATTCATCAATGAGTGTTGTTCCATAAAGTACATTCCATCCAATTTGCCTTAAGAGAGAAGATTGTTATTTCATCGCAGAGTGTAAGTTTGGTTCAATAGAGCAAGTTTGGTTCTGACTCGCGAGACTTAGATCTTTTGATTGTTGTTCCATTTACTGCCATTCCATTTTAGACTTTTTGTTCCATTTCCTATTTGTTGTTCTGTTTTACTTTCTGTCGTTCCATTTACTTGCATTTGCTGCTTTGGTGTGAGAGAAGGTCTAAGGCTGTAGTGAGCCTCAATAGTCGCTGCCTAGCTCCCAGACCTATGGTCCATGCTCTAATTTCCTTTCCATCAGTTTCTAGAGGGATGGGTTATCGCTTCCGCACCCTTGACTGATAAGTTGCCTTGTGTGATTTTATCCTTTTGAAGTAATTTAGTCATAGTTTAGCATCTGTTTACTCTTGTATTTTCTGAATGCTGTACTACTAAGCATTACTCTGACGAATAGCCTCGGATTGAGATACTCTTTGCAATAACAAAACGTTCCCGAATTGACTTATTAATGTGGGATAATTAGAGGTGAAAGAGACCCTAGTTACAGCTCTACACTTTGGCGTCGTTGCCGAGGAAAGAGTATAGCCATTTGTCTTTTACAAAGTAGTGTGCGAATCTGCTAGGGGAGAGTTGGATTTTAAAAACGGAAGGTAAGAACCTGCATACGGAGCATGTAAAAGCCCTGCTCCACCATCCGCTCTCCTAGTAGAATTGCTGGTTGAATAGGATTAAGTAGTTTATTAGAGTGCATGACTAAGTAGAAAAATCCAGAAAAGAATATCAAACCTCCATCCAAACCGGAAAAAGCCAAAGGACCGGTGACCCTTGGTCGAACAACCTTCATAGATGAATAAGAAAACTGAATCTCAGCCATCAGTAGGCCCCAGAAAGATCAATTCTAAACAACCTACTAGCTCCCTTCAGGCCACAAGATCACCATCGGTAGCCTTTGCTGAGGGCATAGTCAGACTAATGAACAGGACTTTCAAGAAATTGAAAATTCTATTCCAGAACGACTGTAGGAAGGGAATCTAAGCAATCTTTGTGAAGGAGAAGGGGAAACAGGGGAAGTAGGGGAGCCAAAGTCTCCTCCTAGGATAATTCAGCCATTAAATAGCCCAGATAAGGGGAGCGCGGTAAAAATTATTATTGAAGACATCCCATTTCCTCAGACAGAAATTCTAGAGAGGGGAAGTTCTATTAAAACAATCCCTGTCAAGGTCGTTCCTTCTCAGCCTAGGAATACCCTCCTAGAAATCCCAGAAGGTTATTGTCATATATTCGATCCCATGGCGTAGAATCAGCCAAATACTCAAACTTCAACATTGCAATATCCTATAGTGGATTCCGCAGCAAATGCGCCCATGAAAGCAATCCCTCTTCAACACATTCCTACATTTCATGGACTTACATCAGAGGACCCCGATGCATTCTTATTTGAATTTGATGTGCTATGCAGGGGATATGATTCCACCACTGACCCCCAAAAATTAAAATTGTTCCCCTCCACTTTGAAAGGGGCAGCTTTAAGATGGTTTATGGGTTTAGGTGGTGGAGTCATAAATAACTAGGAACAAATGAAAGAATCTTTCCTAAAGAATATCAGGATTATTGTAGGTCTAGAGAATTAAAAGATGAAATATTCCAAATGACATCTAGACCAAATGAAACATTAGAGGAATACGTAGAACATTTTCAGTATAATTTACAAAGATCTCCCTATGCATCACTACCTCTGCCTGATAATGTGTTAAAAACTGCATTGATCAGTGACATGAAGGAACAGTGGATTGAAACATTAAATATCATGGGAAAAGGGGATATTTATCAAGAGAATTTTGCTGACATCATTGATTTATGTATCAGGAGTTCGAGAGGTAGCACAAGGATAAAACCAGTAGAATACGATCGGTTTGTCAGAGATAACAAAATATCAACAGAAGGAGTAACACGTGTAGAAATTGGAAATTTATTAGAAAATTTTAAAACTGATATTCTGGGGACATTAACTACACAACTTCATATTGTGCAGGCTAAACAGAAGCAGATGGAGGCGGAACAAAATTTGGTGATTTTCTGCCCCCGATGTAGAAGAAAACATAGCCATAAGGAATGTCCTTTGGATGCAGTTCAAACATGTTCTATCTGTATAAAATATCACCTTACTGAGAGTTGCCCCTCACTTCCTGGATTGAAGGCAGTATATAAGGAAGCGGAAGAAGAGCCAGAATCAGCATATTTCATTAACCAGCATCGCCAATGGCAACCAAGGCAATCCGGTATGTTTTCAGACCCAACTTCTTCTTCCCAGCCTTCGCAGTATAATGCTCAGCAATATAGTATGTGGCAAAACCAATCTCAACCCCCATTTTTTAACTGGTCATCACAGCCGTTTCCTTCTCCAAATCCGTGGATGAATTAGACAAGCCAATTTGGCTGGCCGAATTTTCCTTACGCCCCCCATATTGGCAGAATAACTCATATCCTCCACAATGGATTCCCCCTACTTCACAAGGTTCACCCTGGCAGACAAACTGGCCAAAATAGACATGTCAGCCAGCAGGAACTATTCCACTCCCTCAACCGACTCTGCCAGCTTTACAAGAAAACCCCCAATCTAATCTAAGACTGCGACTCCCAGTCCAACCCAATCCCAATCCAAATAATAGACCGGTCCAATCCCTCCAAATCATGGAATCATCAGAAATCGGACCTGACCTGAGGGAGTGCAAGGATCTTCAGTTAAGATCTGGACGTATAATAGAAATGGAGGGAGATAAAACAGTTCACATTGAAGATCAGTTACCAATAGAACAACTGTTACAACAGGAGGGTGTAAATAAGGAGCAGACCCATCGTCAAGCAAGTACACCCTCTCCTCCCTTCCCGGAACGATTAGTCATACCATGACCTATACAATATCTAGACTTTGACATTCTGGGAGAGTTACAAAATATGTACATAAGAATTCCATTCCTCCAAGCCATTCAAGACATCCCTATATACGCAAAAACTATAAAAGAATTGTGCATAAAAAAATCCAGGAGGAATGCAAACCACTAACCCAAGAGTCCAAGTAGTCTGTACTTTATCTGACATGTTATTAGGAAAGGAGACACCCATTAAATATGAAGATCCCGGAAATCCAATCGTAACTGTTCAAATCTATGGTTAGACCCTGACTAATGCTTTAGTTGATCTAGGAGTTGCAATTAATATTTTGACAACCTCTACTTGTCAAAAGCTTGGCATTACATCGGTAGAACCTACTTCTACTTTGTTAGAATTGGTCGACCGATCTGTACTTCGACCGGAAGGTACTCTATACAATGTCATGGTTTCTGTAGATTCCTGGGAATACCCAACCAATTTCCTGATAATTAATCCAAAAGCCCGACTGGATGGAAATCCGCTAATTTTAGGTAGACCTTGGCTTGCTACTGTCGATGCTTACATTGGTTGCCGACAGGGAAACATTACTATAACTAGAGGACCAGATATTAAAATCTAGTTCTATACCCTCCAGCACAGCCACGTCTTACAATGATAAAAGCTAACCAGCACCCTGTGTCATACCTTACTAAAAATATCAGATCTCCATTTACTGTACAGAAGGCTCTAGATTTTAAAGACCAAACGAAGACGATGCCATCAATAATTTCATTAGTCAAACTGAATCTAGATCTCACACACAGTGTTTCATGATAGAAGTAGCATTCGATAGCGAACTAGAAGAAGATCCTTTGAAAGATGCGCATGACCAAACAATACCTGTGACTGCTATTGCCAATAGTAAAGTAGTGGAAATTGAACCAGGAAAGACTCTAAATATCAATGCCAATCTCACACCGGACCAAGAAACAAAGCTCGTCCCTATGTTACGAAAGTATCAAGAAGCATTTGCGTGGGATTACCCTGATATGAAAGGGATATATCCCCAATTGTGCAACCACCACATTTATATAGCAAAATATGCAAGACCTGTTCGTCAACCACAAAGAAGACTCAACCCTCATCTAAAAGATGTTGTAAGAGCTGAACTTCAGAAACTCTTAGATGTTAATTTCATCTATCCTATTTTCGAGAGTAAATGGGTCTCTCCGCTTGTGGTGGTACCCAAGAAGAATGGGAAATGGAGGATTTGTGTGGATTATAGGGAGTTAAATAAAGCCACACAGAAAGATCACTTCCCTCTCCCATTCATAGACCAAGTATTGGACACTTTAGCAGGAAAGAAATTCTTTTCTTTCCTAGATGGCTTCAGTGGATACAATCAGATTCAGATTGCCCCTGAAGACCAGGATAAAACTACTTTTACTTGTCCTTGGGAATGTTTTCCTATCGAGTTCTACCCTTTGGCCTATGTAATGCTCCTGCTACATTCCAAAGGGCTGTCCTTAGCATCTTTGCAGATTTAATAAATGATGGACTTGAAGTGTACATGGATGACTTTACACCATATGGAGATGATTTTGATCCAGCTTCAGACACTCTAGAAAAAGTCCTACAACGTTGCATTGCTACCAGGCTTTGCTTAAGCCACGAAAAATGTTATATGATGATGACTGAAGGGCTCATTCTAGGACACTATGTTTCAACAACTGGCATTCAGGTAGACCCGGCCAAATTCAAATACTTTTGCTTATCCCCACCCCCACTATTCAAACAGAGGTACGCAGTTTTCTTGGATTTTCTGGGTATTATAGACGATTTATAGAACATTATTCACACATTGCTGCACCTCTATGTGCACTAACTGGTAATGTTAATTTCTTGTGGACAGAAAAATGCGACCATGCTCTCAACGAATTAAAGAAGCTTGTATCAACAGCTCCAGTCCTTCGAGGACCAAACTGGAATTTACCATTCCAAATCTCATCTGATGCCTCAGATACAGCAATCGGTGCAGTCCTTGGGCAGGAAGAGGATAAAAAACCATATGCTATCTATTATATCAGCAAAAATCTATCCCCTGTTGAATTAAATTACACTGTCACTGAAAAAGAATTCCTGGCTGTAATACATGCTATTAATAAGTTTAGACATTATATCACAGGCTATCCCGTTATTTTATATACAGATCATTCTGCTATCAAATATTTAGCAAATAAGCCTATCACAAATGCTAGAATAACTAGATGGTTGATTTTATTGCAGAAGTTCGATATCACAATCAAGGATCGACCTGGCAAGGAAAACCATGTAGCCAATTTTCTCTCACGAATACCAAAATCAATTGAAGCAGCAGTAGTGGAAGATCAATTTCCTGATGAGCACCTATTTTCTGTTGCTGTTCAAACACCCTGGTATGCTGATGTTGCCAATTACCTTACAGTAGCTAAGCTACCAAAACACTTAACCCCTAATGAATGTAAGCAGATTGTTCAGAAGAGTACTCGATTTTCGTGGATTGGGGGATATTTGTTCCACACAGGGGCAGACATGCAAATTAGGAGATGTATTCGAGAAAATGAAATTTTCGACATCTTAAAAGCCTGTCATGACGGACCATGTGGGGGACGCTTTGCTGAAAAAAGAACAACACATAAAGTATTGCAGACAAGATACTATTGGCTTACAATTTTCAAAGATGCGAAGAAATTTGTCCAAGCCTGTGGCAGCTGCCAGCGAGCAGGACGACATGGTCAAGCCGACGAAATGCCTCTGAGGCCACAATTAGTCATTGAACCATTTGAAAAATGGGCTCTTGATTTCGTTGGACCCATCAACCATCATCAAGTCAGAGAACATATATCTTGATGGTGACAGAATATGTCACCAAATGGGTTGAGGCCGAAGCGTTGCCTAGAGCTACAGAAGATTCTGTAATATAGTTCCTGTTCCATTTGTTTGTACGTTATGGCATTCCGAGAGAAATAATTACAAATGGAGGACCAAAATTTGCCGGAAACAAATTAGCTGCAACACTTAACAATTATCACGTCCAGCATAAAATTACTACCCCGTATCACCCGCAGGCGAATGGGCAAGTAGAAAGTAGCAACAAGGTAATAGAATCAATTTTAACAAAAACCATTACGTCAGATAGGCGTGATTGGGCCGCCTGATTACCTAAAGAACTGTGGGCTTATAGAACCACATGGAGAAGTACCACCGGTTATTCACCCTATCAATTAGTGTTTGGAAAAAAACCTATTTTCCCCATAGAATTCGAAATCCAAATGCTACGAACTGCACAGGAAGTTGGCCTAGATCTAAGTGAGGCACAAATCAATCGATTACAGCAGATTAATGAATTGGACGAAATCAGGCTCTCTGCATTTCAGAATACAACACTTATTCAACAGCAGCGAGCTAAATGGAATGATGCACTCATCAAGAACAAAGTCTTTCACGAAGGAGATTGGACTTTGTTATATGACTCTCGGTTTCAGGACTTCCCGGGGAAACTACAGACTCGTTGGTTGGGACCATACGAAATCCAGAAAGTACATGATAATGTGACCCTCACTCTGATCACAATCGACAGATCTGGATATGCATTCAAGGTAAATGGCCACCGAGTTCGTCTCTATCGCAAGCCACTCACTCGGGAATCCTTCTATCAGCAGCTACGTCGAGACACTGATATGGAAATTTTAGTAGAGGAAGCAAAATCTTCCTCAGCTATAATTCAGTAAGGAATTCATTTTTTTATATAACTTGTACATAAGTTTTTGTATATATGTTTTCTTAACATTTTCATTGATCTTTCTCTTTTTTTTTTCATTTTTATTTTTGCATTATGCGTATCCTTGCTATTCCTTTTCCGAAAGGAACAACATTTGCGTGTTTCTGCTGTTCCTTTTCAAAAGGAACAACATTGTTGTGTTTCTGCTGTTCCCTTTTCAAAAGGAACAACATTTGTGATTTTCTGCTATTCCTTTTCAAAAGGAACAACATTTGTGATTTTTGTTGTTCCTTTTCAAAAGGAACAACATTTGTGATTCTCTACTGTTCCTTTTCGAAAGGAACAACTTTTGTGATTTTCTGTTGTTCCTTTTCAAAAGGAACAACATTTGTGATTTTCTGCTATTCCTTTTCAAAAGGAACAGCATTTGTGATTTTCTGTTGTTCCTTTTCAAAAGGAACAACATTTTTGCTCTTCTACTGTTCCTTTTCCAAAGGAACAACATTTTTTTGTTGATTATTTTTGTTGTTCCTTTTAAAGAAACGACATATCAAGTATTCATTTGCATGGATTCTTTTCTATTGTTCCTTTTTCAAAAGGAACACCATCGGCATGTTTTTGCTCTCTTTGATGATATTGAGGATGCTTTTCACCCATGTTCTCTCCAGTCTTTAAGATACAGCTATGCACTTATGCAATGAACATAAATCATGACATACCGAAGTCAGCGGATCATAGATCGCTATCTTTATAAGACCTAGTATTGATAAGAGGACAAGAGGAGGGACACACTTACTTCTCATCTTCGTTGTCATTGTCTTATTACCGTTGCTTTGGTTGGTTATATTTATCATGACGATTTCCCTAAAAAAAAATATTTTTTTTTATTATTACTTAGGGATAAGAGCAGAGGATTTATATCTTCCTGTTGGGATGATAAGACTTCTTGGACCATTCCCACTCTTAAGGAGTGCTGAACCACCCTTATGTGTAAATAAATAAGAAAAAGTGCTCTGCAAAAATAAAAAAAACTAAATATGGATTATCAATTGTCAAATGCAGGATACGGGGTCTCATCAAGAGCTAGCCTACCATGATCATAAGGATGGAAGCGAAGTGGCATTCCCATTATGGTCACCACACCAGGGATATGGTCCAAAGGTACACTAAATAAACAGACCTTGGAACAGGGGGTCTCATCACGAGCTGGCCTGCCCACGTTTCACACCTACCTTGTGAATGGAATTATGGCTACCTGGTTATCAAGCCAGCATAATGGCCTACATTTTGACAAAATACTCTTCACAATACACACAAAGGATCATGGTTCCAGGGGTGAAATAAACAACTCTGCCAAGGTTATGAACACCTGTCGGCAGCAAAGCTCTGTTAATGGTATTGAAGTCGTAATGGTTACACCAATAGGTATGATATCAGTACTTCTTTGTCTCTTATATCCTATGAATAGATCATATTTTATGTCCCGATGTATACATCGCATGAACACTCATTACCACCAATCATGGCAACGGAACTGAAAATGACCGCTGGAGATTTCGTACAATTGACAGACGTCCCATCCCCCAGCCTCGCATCATATCACGTAGGCTCTTATGTAAAACGCGATCCACCTTTTTGCCTCGATTTCGGTATTTCGTTGTCTATCTAAAACATGGCATAATTTCATATGCTGTTCCTTTATGACTTGGTTACAAAATGGCTGTTGCTACTCTATTTGACGGTTGGGACAGCCTATCAGATTGTGGGGGGGAAGGTAACCTCATTACTCCACGAATTACGTGTCAGCACACCATTCGGGGAAGATAGTGTACGAAGGTATGGCATGGTTTAACAGTATGATAATTCTATTTTTACGAAAGTTGCCATCCACAATCCATTTTTGTTGCATACTCTATGTTCTTTTCCAAAACCTTGCGACGATCACCCTCTCTGCGTCTCAATCAGCACAGGCAGTTGCTGTTCCATTTGGAATTCTGAGTGGAACCATGGGGGGAAAGGAAATATGAAGCGAACCTCAGGAGTTGACAGTCTCCGCTGCTGCCTGGGAGATCCTGGAAAAGGCGGGGTGGCTGAAATATTTCAGTCGCCTACAAGAATCGAATGAAACAGTGGTGTTAGAGTTTCTGCAAAATATGCAGGAGAACTACTCCATAGTAAGAGAGAGGCGGATAGCGGTCACTGATGATATAATTGCAGAAGTCTAAGGACTACCAGCCGCCGGACCTGTATGGACGCTGAAGAAAGAAAGACTACAAAAGATTATGGATATTTTCCAGGATGAAGGCCAAAGCTTGACAGTTAAGGGGAAGGGAGTTCTTCCAGCAACGTTAGGAGAACCCTGGACCGAATTAGCAAAGATAGTGCAGAGCTACATCACTTGCGAAGGGAGGAAAGACGTGGTAAGACCACATCATCTTAAACTCTTAGTTGTTTTGAAAGAAAAATGCTCTGTAAATTTGCCTACACTCTTAAATTCATTATTGCATGATGCAGCCCGAAGCCTGAAAAAGGAACAACACGTAGAAACAGTTGTTAGCCACCATGGATTGATTCGATTGATAGTGATCCATAGTCTCACTCAACAACAGAGCAGTTGGGAGGAGTTCATTGCAATGATCGAGGGGGGATTGGCTGCACCATCCTCAAAACCTAAACATTCCTCTAGCACACCAAAACGATCATAAAAACGTAGAGAATTGGCAGCAGAAAAACATGTTACTCCAAAACGAAAACATTCTTCAAATACACCAGAACGACCAGAAAAGCGTAGAAAATTGGTAGAAGAAAAACATGTTGCTAGTACACCCAAACAACCTGAGAGACCAAGGAAATCATCCCGGCTAGCCCGGATACGAGGGAGGCTGGAAAAGATCCAGGAGAACACCAGCCAGCCAATTGAGATTACGAACGAACCTCTAGAACCAGAAGGAGGACCTTCCGAAGAAAATGCTGAACAATCTGGGGCCGAGGCTGAGCAGTCCGGAGAAGGAGTCGAGGAGGGCGACAAGCACTCTGAAACAGAAGCTGAACACTCCAAGGCAGTCACTGAGCAGTCCAATCAAGAGGAGGAAGTAGTACAGCCGGAGGGCAGCCCGCCGCGGGACCCTGTGGGTGAAGATGAATTGGCTGCAATCCTGGCCAATATGGGGGAGTACGGCAAACCCTCCAGCCCAGCAGGCCTCCCTGACGGACCTCTAGAGGAAGACACACCTGAGAAATCACATGCAAAAAAGACAGGAGAAGAAAACCTGCCCGTTCATGAGGAGGAAATAAGAGACACCAATACGGAACAATCTGTTCCCAAGACACCAGAAGAAATTCTGGACAGAGTAGGAGCAGATTTAAGGGCCAGTCATGAACCCTCTGCTGAGGCAATAGAAATCAAGAAATTAAGGAGGAAATAATAGAAGTTGTTGAGCACTATAGCCCAGCTCCGACAGCAAATTCGGATTCTGAAAGCCAACCTGAGGATACGAAGGACCACAAGGAAAAGAAAAAGGGTCACTGCAGCAAAATCTCGTAGGACAAGAAGACGAAGGACTTATAGCCGCTCTGTTGGTCAAAACCCCGCTCGAAGACCTACTATCGTTCCAAATGACACTGAAGAACAGACTGTTGTTCCAAATGACGTTGAAGAACAGACTGTTGTTCCAATTGACATTGAAGAATAGACGACTGTTCCGAATGACGTTGAAGAATAGACTGCTGTTCCAATTGACACTGAAGAACGGACTGTCGTTCCAATTGAGGCAGAGGAACAGGAAGATGTTCCAATAACAGGGGGACCACAGCAACCTTTCATTCGTGTTAAGAAAGAAAAAGAGAGTAAGGAGATCCAAACAGAGGCACCACCCTCAGGGGTAATTCGGGTTCTGAACTCCAAACAGCATAACAAAAAGGTTCAGATAAAACTCCCGGCCTCTACGGCTCTATGGAAAAAGGATCCAAAAACAAGAACCTTGCACAAGATGATGAAGCAAGCTCAGCAAGAAGCTGAACAACTGAGAGAATAAACAGTCCCCCAGGAGAAATACGAAGAGTTACAACAACAACTTCGGAATATTAGTGAGTCCGAGAGCCAGGCCTTCGAATGATGGCAAAAGGAGCAAGAAAAGGTTGCCAAGGTAACTCATCGATTAGATATTGTTATTAAGCATATGGGCACTATGTGTTCTTTGTATAATGACGTTCTGACCTGTAGGGCCCCTCCTAAAAACTATGCTTTATTTTTTCTTGAACGATATTTACGATTAAAGATAAAATCTGTTAAGGCGGGTGCCCCTATCCAAATCAATACTGTTAATGATTTCATATATTGTTGCAAGCATTATGGAATTAAGGTTCAAAGATTATTGTGTGAATTTTACTTGCACAACCTCCTGCTAGACCAGGAAACTGACTTAAATCCTGGCCCTTTTGTTGGTGACATACAATTGCAAGCCTTCGTTTCATTTGGGGTTAATCAGCTGAAATGGCTCAGAGCTTATAACACTTTTCAGAGACAAGAAAGTAGCCTAGACTTGTGGGTGAGAGCCGAGCCTAGAGATCCAGTGTTTTTATGGAGAGCGCATAGGAACCTTAAGAGGACCCCGGGTGTCATGGAGACATTAGGACCCATGCACAAGGACCTAATCCGACACAGTCTGGAATATTTTCTGACTATTAAAGACCTTGCCATCGATGCTGCAAAATTCTGATACCGGAGTTCTAGCCCAAACATCCAGCTCAGGGAACCATTCAAATACGAAAATTTTGAGCTGGCTGCCAACCGATTGAACCTTTATGGGGAGCGTATTTTGCAAGCAGGGCCATCCTGGTTAGGGTATCAATTTCGTAGTCCAATCATTTGGCACACTGCACCCGGATATCAGGCCTTGTATGAAATTCCTGAAGGTCAAACAAATCAGTTCTTTAATGATCTAGTTGCTCATCACGGTTGTAGGCCTCCACACGAGGTTCCCTCTCCGGCCTATTCTCTTACTGCCTTGCATGTCAACTATAATGTTTTCATGAGGGCATGAAACAGGGTAAGCAGGGGGGTGTGTGGAGCACTCAAAAGGTATGCTTTTGACAAACAATTTAGTGGCTTTTCAGTAACATTTGTAACCTTTTCTGCATCATGAACTCAAAGAAATAAAGAATTCTAATAAAACGTGTGAGAATTAACATGGAAAGCTTAATCGCTGATAATTGTCATTTTTCTATGCAGGGAAAGGTGGAAACGAAGAGTTGTTGTTCAAAAGGGAAAGGCAGAGGAGGAATCACTATTGTCCCTCTAGAAGGGAACCAGATGCAAATGAGATCGAGCAGATCAAAGCAGAACAACCCAGGAAAGGAAGAAGGGATACCAATTTGGCGAAAAAGGGAAAGAAAAGTAAAGGATTAACAGCTTGGCGAATCCCTCAGGATCTTTGATCCCGAGGGATCGCTGTTTTACTTATTTTTGTTACCTAGATATCCCCGCTGTTACTTTTATAAAAAGGAACAACATCGTTAAGCAAAGGGACTTTTTTTTGTAACTTTCAGTTTTCAGACTAAACTTTGATCATAGAGTCTCACTAAGACCTGGTTTACTGTACGTTTGTTGATGCGTTAATATGAAAGACTTGGTGTTTATTTCATCTTTCCATCTGGAGTAATCTAAGGTGGTGTACCATTGGAAGCTAAGGGCCCAGCTCCGAAGGACACTTGCTTTTGTATCATTATAACTTGATTTCTGCGTGGTTTACTTATCTTTATTGCTCAGTAATCTGATATGATTTTTGTGTTATATTCCATGCTCTGCTATGATTAATTCTTTAATGGTTCTTTTAGGAAATCCGTGTAGTGACTCTGCATTGCATGATTGAATCTTTTCAGAGTTGATTGCATGTTATTAGTCTAAACCAGCTATTTATGTTATAGAGCGTCTGTACTGAATATTACTGTTATTGGATTCATTTGAAATCCCGATTATTGAAATCCGAAAGTGATGTTATTCTATTTGGAAACATAGTCGTATTATCCTTAACTATCATATTACTATATTAGTGTGAGGTGTGCATATATGATCGATTACTGTTGTTCCATAATTCATCAATGAGTGTTGTTCCATAAAGTACATTCCATCCAATTTTCCTTAAGAGAGAAGATTGTTATTTCATTGCAGAGTGTGAGTTTGGTTCAATAGAACAACTTTGGTTCTGACTCGCGAGACTTAGATCTTTTGATTGCTGTTCCATTTACTGTCGTTCCATTTTAGACTTGTTGTTCCATTTCCTATTTGTTGTTCTATTTTACTTTCTGCCGTTCCATTTACTTGCATTTGCTGCTTTGGTGTGAGAGAAGGTCTAAGGCTGTAGTGAGCCTTAGCAGTCGCTGCCTAGCTCCCAAACCTATGGTCCATGCTCTAATTTCCTTTCCATCAGTTTCTAGAGGGATGGGTTATCGCTTCCGCACCCTTGACTGATAAGCTGCCTTGTGTGATTTTATCCTTTTGAAGTAATTTAGTCATAGTTTAGCATCCGTTTACTCTTGTATTTTCTGAACGCTGTACTACTAAGCATTACTCTGACGAATAGCCTCGGATTGAGTTACTCTTTGCAATAACAAAATGTTCCCGGATTGACTAATTAATGTGGGATAATTAGAGGTGAAAGAGACCCTAGTTACACCTCTACAGAGGCAAAGCAACATTTCATCAAGGGACCGCAAGGTAACTATATCAAGTCTTTGAACAGTTGGATTAAGATGTTATTGTGTGAAAGGCGGGTTATGTGAATACATTAATGTTTGGGACTACGTGAAGTGGGAATATCTACAGAAGTGGAAGTAGTGAAGAATTGGAAATGAGTCCCATAATTTCCCCCTCGTGGGAAAGTGAGGAAGAGCTCACAAAAGTTTCTCTCAGAAACGCGGTCAGTCTGATAAGGTAGAAAATTCCGTGCTTACCACCTCCACCTACACCACCACCCGTCTCACGCTCCTCACCCCCATCTCCACCCCCTTGACCTCCACCACCGCCACAATTCAGTATGGTGAGTGTAATCAAACTACGGTATTCTGAGGAGTAGTGAATAAAGACCTGGACCAATTCTGGTTCATCGTAAGAGCAATATGGGAAGCACAAGGCATCATGGATGACAATAACAAGAAGACTGCACTAGTGATCTTGTTGCAGTATTGCGCATTAACATTGTACATAAAGCATTCTAATGACCATCCAAACATAGGAATCGCAAAAATCCAGACTGCGCTAATAGGGAATTTAGCAGGCCAAAGTCAGAAACACAAGCAATCATTGAGTTTTAGGAGATTGCGATGCTCCCAGGTGAGACCTCGTGGGATATGGACCAAAGACTGAAGGGCATGATTCACGAAGCCAACATGACATTGACAGATGGACAGCACCGTGCATGGTCTGTAGCATCACTAAAACGCATTTAAGGACGACACTGTCACAACAAAAACTTTCCACCCAGGCCGAAGTTTTGGAGATGGCGATGAAATTGCATGAGACCCCTATACAAGACCCTAGTCTGGGAGTCCCAAAAATCCACATGCACTTGTAAAATTTGTCTAGAAATCAAATTTTGAAACAAGACAGGACACCTCAACCAAAGGTGCATGTGGAGGTGTGGTGCATAAAATGCAAAGGCCAGGGGCATGAAAAGGACCACTATCTAGTGTTCGAGAATTACTTGGCAAGAGGAGGGTCGATGTCGTTAAGACCTACGGCATAGGCAGGGCCAAGCACAACACCTGCATTATGGTGTGTGATCTATCAGATGGGAGGAAAACACACTACGGATAATTATCATCTATTGCAGAAGTATACACAGATGTCCCAACAATTGTTTTGTAACTTCTATAGGTTAGTAGGCCATGATGAGCACACCTGCAGAAGCTACGAACTAATGATGGATTAGACTCCTACCTACAAGGTGCAGACCGAAACACAAGCCCTCGACCCAAATGTAGGAATGGCATGTATTGGATTTCAAGGGTGCGATCAAGGTCGAGGTGGAATGGGACCAGGAAGGGGTCGCAGACAGTTAATTTGTTATAATTATAGAGGGCTAGGGAACTATGCCTGTGATTGTACAAACCTGACAAGAAATCATGTTTTTATTGTACTTAGTTTGATCATGAGGCAGAACACTGCCCTACATTGATAACGAGACTGCACAAAAGGGGATACTTCAACCCCCTTCAACTCAGAATTTGCAGATGATGAGGTCTAAGCCGTGTGAAGAAGACTCGAATGTAAACATGATGCTTAGGAGCAGTATCACCACTAACGATGATAAAGGTAAGAATTCAGATGAAAGGGCATGGGTTCACAAGGCTCCTAAAAAGGAACTCGACTTTGATTTAGAACAAGGCGAAGGCCTCCACTTCAGTTAGTAAGGATCAACTAGAACCACGGATGGATCCTTGAATTCTCACTACCTTTCCAGAGACATGCATGAAACTGCTACATGACAGCAAGGTAGTAAAAGGACTACAGGAACTTATCACTAGGTGCACGGGGTTAGGAGAGTTGCATGTGGTTCGAAAACTTGGTAAGCATGCATTGCATATAGGAAGGGAAATGAAGTTGACTCCGCAAATTGGCGAGTATGAAATGGATTAGGTAATCATAGATTTGGGATCAGATGAAAATGTACTACCAAAAAAAACATGGGAATGCATGGGTAGACCCGCACTGCAGTGGTCTCTTGTTCAGTTACGAATGGAAAACCAACAGAAGATCTTACCCATGGGAATATTAAAAGGGGTAATAGTAGACATTGAAGGTGCAATCGTGAAGGTAGATTTTGAAGTGATTGAGACTGTCGATGACAGTAATCCCTATCCCGCGCTACTAGGAATAGTCTGGGCCACCGATATGAACGGAGTCATAAATCTGAAGAAGTGAAAAATGATATTTGATAAAAAGTCACTATGCATAGTAGTACCGCTAGATCCAGTCAAAGGAGCGCAATACATTGAATCAGTGCACAACGATGATAGTGATGATGATCACGATTATATTTACAAGATAACCACACAAGAAGAGGATTGGGTGAATCTGACTGCAGATAAAAGGATTTCATGGGAGCACGAAAGCTCCTACAGTTCAAATTCAGACAAAGAGATAAAGAAATGGCAGAATCAGCTGCATGAAGCGACAACACTTAATTACAACCTGATGGTTAGATCACTGCCCTGCGTGACAACAAAGGCAAGGGATCTGCCTACATATGATGGGTTGATAGCAGTGGATGAATTCTTGAACAAATTTGAAAGCACAGTACCAGAACAGCAGTGGTTCAATGCTCTGAAGTGGGCACTACACGCAACGCTCGCACAATGATGGGGTACGCATCAAGGAAGTTTTGAGGACTGGCACAGATGTAGAAGGATGATGTGCCTACACTTTCAAAAACCCTAGGTCAGAGTGAGATCCAGTCAGTAAGGGCGGGACAACTTACGTGCCTCCCTTTCCCAATGGGTACAGACATATGTTGTATAGCCCACAAAAGTGCACACCACTCCCATAATAGTGAATCGGAACAAACTACGACAATAGGAAAGGTGACACGCGCTACCAACTATCCACGGAGAAGCATTTGATAGGGTGTGTGAAGTACTGAACAGGGTTCACCAGGCGAGATGCACTGATTGGTACCTGCGTGTACCAACGGTTCGATAGGCCTATAGGATCATGTGCAAAACCCTGACCGCATAAATGATTCCAAAGGTGCGGAACAAAGTAGAGACCATAATTTCTGAAGAGAATGTGAGGAGGAATCCACCTATAAGAGCTCCTGAAGTTGTGACAGGGTGCGAAGACCATGATGAAGAAATCACATAGCTACGCGAGATCAAACACATAAATATTTAGGAATCCATTTGGTGAGAGAACCTTAGACTTTCCAAACTCAAAAAATACTAGGTATGACTAACGAAGAAAAGCATTTTGATGGACGCCGACATCAAGAGGCTGGAAAATGAGATCAAACAAGCATGTCTCGTCGATAAACTAAGGATGAAAAGACAAGGTGCAGATGATCATACCACTGGATTAGAAGATTATTGCCAAGAATTTATGACTCTACTACCATGGCTACGACTGCATCTCACCAAAAGCAGTAACCAGGGGAGCGCACTACATACGATAGAATGTGAGGCACTGGCTATCATGACGAAAATTGAGGATTTTCCATGGACTATACTAGAAGGTGATTTGAAGCCTCGTATAGGGGGTGTGACCACCTAACTAACCGTAGGAAGCATAGTCTCAGCGCTCTAAGCAGTTGAAAGAGAGTGCAGGACTATAAAAGAGTGTGTTTGGGAATTGTGCGATAAAGGAGGTGCGCATAGAATCAACATGTCACAAGGTTCACGCCCGCGCATGGGGGGCTACACTACCACCCAGGTAGACTGGGAAGTGACCATTGGTGTCATTGTTCATGAAAGGATGTCTGATTTAAGGCTAAATGGAGTGGGCGGTGGGCATTTAAGACGTGAATTAAGGGAAAGATTTGGGACAATCTGCCACCATGAAAGAATTGATGGCCGAGAATTGGGGGGAATAGTCAAATTTCAATTCAAATGGCACTATAAAACTCCAAGGGCTAGCCATGAGAAAACAATTGTTCACTTGAGATTTGAGCAGTTGATTAGAGCATAGAGTGTTGAGCACCGAGTGATATTCGAGCCCTTAAGTTCGCAAAAGACCACATATAGTTCAAACAAGATGACGAATACCAGGATAGGTTTGGGATTTGCAGAAGCAACCACTGAGGAGGCCACGTAGAACCCCATTGTACACGATGTTCCCAAAGATACTGGGGTCACGGCGGAAATCCCGAAATCACCTCGGATGTCTAGACCCAAGAAAGATAAGCAGGCAACGGGACCAGTTTGCATGTCCATGAGGAATCCATGGTTCGGTAAGCTCTCAATGGAAGAAAAGGGAAAGGCTATCACCATTGAGACAGATGACGAGGAGGAGGACCTACAAGCTCTCATTAATGAGATAGAGGAAGCAGAGGACATGGAAGAGGATATCCAGCTAGTCTGCACTGCAGCGAAATTGCCCAAGTATGTCCCTCTTTGAAAAGGGAAAACTAAGATACCAAAGGATCTGGATGCCACAAAGAGGGCACTCCATACCCTGCTCCTCCCTACTGGAATTGTGTTTGAGGGCTCACACCTGGGCTGTGTGCCCACAATGAAGTTTGAAGATTGGAACCTCATGGACAGGGATAAGTTCCCACACTTAGAGATGGAGAGCCTCGTGAAGTAGAGCGCGGAGGGGCCAGTCACAACATTAGATCCACAAAAATGGTTGCGCAGTGTGGAGAAGGCTTGATTGCCTCATCTACTATGGATAGCACACTTTCACCATGCACCCGTCACTATTTTTTTCATCATGAAGTTGCTTTTCCTAGTGCATGATGGGTACTTATGGTTGTGTTGGATACCTATACCAATAGGTTTCATATTTCATGATTGGAAAATTCAAGTGCCAAATATGCTCTACTTTGCTG
Source organism: Pinus taeda (assembly GCA_000404065.3). Lineage (NCBI taxonomy): Eukaryota > Viridiplantae > Streptophyta > Pinopsida > Pinales > Pinaceae > Pinus > Pinus taeda. Next base: position 33,333 of record APFE031585491.1, on the reverse strand, counting down.
ACTCAAAGATCCCATATTTCCAAGGAACAGCAAGGTGTGTACACGCCTCATACCTATTTAAGTTTTGATGGATGGTCCAACAGTCTAATCTAGATCATGCCATGTTTCAATTTTGTTGTAGAATAGAGAAAGAAATCTGTCCAAACTGTTTAATCTTGGCAGATCAGTAGTTAGGCAGAGAAAACTAAGGTTCCCAACTGCTTAATCTGGGGCCTTGGAAGAAATAAGGGTAGTGCTAGATAGGAAACCAAAGTAAAAAGCCAATGGAAAAGAAAAGGCGCATAAGGGGTTTGCAAGTCCAAGTGCACCCTCCAAGAAGAAACAAAAAATGCTAGGAAAATTAGTTGGGCAGGTAGATGGGGTTGCAGAAGTGGTGTTCCTTCCAAGCTTAACTGTGCTAACAAAATACAAGGTAAACAACAAAATAGAGCATGTCTAACTTCCCTTTTTCCCTTTGTTTATCACTCATTACTAACCTCCCTTCAAAAGATGTGTTCATAAGAGAGATTCAAGGTTATGTTGGTCCTTATTGCCTTCAAAAGCCACATTTCTTGAGCAAAAATCTTTTCATTTTGATCTACTCTTTAAACTAAGTTGTTTCCAAGAAAACTTAGTAATACCACTCTTCATTCACCATCTCCCTCCATATTAACCTCTAACTTTATTATCTAGCTCCCTATGATTCACTTTCCCTACTATTATAACACCATGGTGTATAAACCCCAAGCATTCTATAAATATCCCCTCCTTGGCATTATAGCCATATGGTTCACTATTAGGGAATTGGATTAACACCTGGTGAAGCTCAAAAACCCAAGCACCAACCTCTTATCTCCATCAGAACTCATCTGCCTAGCCAACTCTCCATTTTTGCCTAAAAACCCCTTGAAAAATCCCTTTTTGCACCTTTATACCTACTTAAAAAGCAAAAATGTGTTAGAACCCACTTAGCCCGCTTTATCCTAAGTATGGGGTTAATTTGCGCGTTTATGAAAAAACTTCAAAAAAACCCTCTTTGGTCTAATTTTTGAAATAATCCGCGGATTTGCGAAAATTTCATTGAAAACCTTTGTTTTTGCCCCTTTTCCAAAGTTTTCGGTAATATTTGATTTAACAAAGGAAAACATTGAAAAACTATTAAAATTTTTTGAAAACCTAAAGGGTCCCACCAGGCGCAATTACCAATGAAAATTATTATTTAAACTGTGCCCGTTGACCATATCTTCTGTGCAGTTTCCCGTCCCGATAGCCGTCCGATCAAGCTCTTCCAGATCGACGGTCGTCGTGGATTTCGGAAGGGCCCCGACATCCAACAGATATCGTCCAATATCTGTCAGACGATGATGTCATGCGGATCCACGCGTCACTCCAAAATTCCATCAGAGCCCCCTCTGACAGATTCCTTGCCGTATAGGAGGGGGCCCGATATGATGCCATCTGTCCGCCCATGTCAGCGTCCTTTTGTCGTTTATGTCAGAGCCACGACCGCGCGCCCTGTCCACCATTCGTCCACCTAGCCGCCAGCTCACCGCCCCCGTGGACCGGTCTTAGGCTGCCACGTCACCTGATGACGTCCTGCTGACGTCATCCAACCCGGACCCACTTGATGACGTCATGCTGACGTCATTTATAAAAAGGCGCTAATGACCCAAAAAACTATATTTTGTCGAAATTCTCGCGTTTTTCCACTTTTTCGCAAAAAACGTCGTTGTTCCTCTGCATGCATTTTTACGACGAAAACTCTACCAATTGGCTCGAACGACCAACAGATCATCAGCTCGCCTACCCACCAGCTATTCCGACCTGGGCTGTCCATTTAAACAGGTATTTGTCCATAAAAACCTCTCTGCAACCTGGTTTTTTCTGTGAATACTAAGAACACCTTAAAACACAGAAAATCGCCTGAATTCACCATAAAACTACTAAAACCCAGCTCCCTCTTGGAAAATTAACGGTCGAATTTCACCAGCTGAGCCATTCAGACGGCCATTTTTAGTGAAAAACCCTTCTCCGTTCGCGTAGTCGTGAACCGGAATCCATAACCTGCTTTCAATTACCAAGAAAGGTCTACTAAACACTGTAACTTGCCTTCACAAGGAGCCAAACAGTATTCCAATTGCTGTGGACTTACCCTGCTACCCTGCATTCTTCAAATTCTCCTTTCACAGGCAGTGCTTTTCTTATTTATCAAGCAGTATCCAAACCAACATGGAGACTCCAACAACACCAGTAGCCCTCAATGTTGCTCCCCTAAATGCCCCCCAGAGAGAGCTGGAGTGGCAGGAGTTGGCAGACCTAGACTACCAAATCTCAGAGGACTCCTCGTCAAGATGCAAGTTTCACCTTCACCTGCTGAATGAGCTTAAAGCTAAACATAAGGATGGGACCGACATACTAGGCATCTGGGATTCCTTCCTCCCATTATTCAAACTCCCTCAGGTCAACCAATTCCCTGACCTAATTCATTTGTGTGTTGTCTGCTATGACCCCATGCAGAGGGTTGTGCTTGACCCCACAGGTGCAGCAGTGTTCTGCATGACCCCTGAGGCCATCAGAGAAATGTTGCAGTTCAAGACCCAGAAGAAATTGGTCCCCTTGTCCCTAATGGACTTGATCAATCAGGGAGCCAAGATGTTAACAGATTTACAGATCCTGAAGCTAAATCAACTGTTCATTACAAACTCTGACACAGTGCTGCACCCTCCCATTTTTTATGGCTACCTCAATCAACTGGGTGTAGACCTTGCATATATGATTAGTTCGGTTTTGTGGTACAAGTCACTAGAATTTATTGAGGAAACTGTACTAGTAATGATGACAATGTTTTCCCCTGGAAAGAATCCTATCTATTACGACTATGCTACATACATTTCAGATAAGATGCATGAGCAGTTTTTGAACTTGTCCAGAGAGAAGGTGTTCAGATACACCTCCTACATTTACCACCTCATCCTGTACTACCAACATGAGAATTTCTCCTTTGAGATCAAGAGAACTGATGCAGCAGGCAATCCAAGGTTAGTGGTGTACTGGACCTCAGTGTTTCACCTCAGCGCATACTCTCCATATACATACTCTGAGTTCATAGACCTCTTCATCCATCCAGCCATGTCTTTATTCTTAACCTCACCCCCTCCAAGACTGACTGATGAGATGCAGAGGATTCTGCAGCTATCCAAGGCATACAGCGTAGGGGATTGGTACTTCTACCAACACCATACTGTAATCAGAATATATGGGTGTGAGTTGCGCCCATACAGATTGCCCAGGTATGTGCCTATGAGACTGTTTGCCTTAGAATACTTCAGGCAATTTGGCAATGCCGATATGGTGCACTTTGTGGGCAAGGGAATCTCTAGGCAGTATGCCTGAGATTGCCACTAGAATGATAGACGTGCTAAACTACAGGACAAGTTCCCAACTCATAAAAATGGGAATTGGAAACAGGACAGAAACCATCTCATTAATCAAAAAGGTCCTGACATTAAGAAACCTGATTCAGACCCTGGAAAGAAGAACCCAGGAAATGCAAGCAGATATTAACAAATTCCATAACAGGTTTATGGCACCGCAGAACAGTGGGCTTCCTAGCCCATTGGATCCATTAGGGAAGTTACTCTCACATGAGAAATATGCTAAGAGAGTAAACAATTTTGCAGCAACTCAGATTTCAGAGGTAGCTGGTGCATCAACAGAAGCAGGACCAGTAACAGGGCAGATCCTCTTTAATAGAGTAGACAACTTATTTTTTATTAGGAATGAAATTACACATTTGTTTGATGAGCCCCCTCATTTTTATAAATATACATAGGCTGATGAGACCATGGGGTCAATTTTGAAACATCAGTTGCCTTCATCAGATGTCTGGGAAGAATTGATACGATTACTGTTAAATCAAAGTCAGTCATCATAATTTTTCTCTTTGAAAATTTTAAATTTTTCATACACAAGAAACTAAAGACACATCAGCAGGTATGCATAAAGAGGCTGAGCCAACTCAGCACAGGTACTCGGCCACAACAGCAGCATCAGCAGTCATAGGTGGCAGGGCCGAGAAGACACAGGAAGTTACAGCTGCACAGACACGTCATTCAGCAGTTATATCAAAGCGCTCAACCGACTCCGTGAGCCCCAAAGGTCAAGATTGTTCTGACAGCAGTTAAGAGCCTTTATAGTTCATTAAAGATTGCAATAACTCCTCATCTGCAATCTCTGAACGAGTTAGTGAAGATATTTTCCCTCTCATATGACTCAATGCCTGAGATATTTTGTAATAGACTTCTATATATTCCCCCTCGCATTTGTTAGCAGGGGTTGGACTCTGGATGTAAGAAATCTCTTGATATCTATTATGTTCCTCTTCTATTGTAAATATTCAGAGAACTAATACAAAGGATGATGGGATTTCCAAAGCTTTGTCTCTCTTGATGTCTTGCTGGTGTATGGCTGAATGTTGCAGGATTCCTGCGTTTTTCATGGCTCAATAAGTTTTCTTGTTACTCTCTGTTATATGTTTTTTATCTTTCATATATCATTCACATTTTCCATGTTTCAAATATCTAATAGCAAGGAAAAAGAATAGTCTCAGGATTTAATCACACATTACCCTGAACTCAATCTAAGCTATTATAAATGTTTTCTTCAAGTTATGGTAATGAAAGTGTAATTCTTAATTGCTACCTTTCACACTATATCAGCACAGTGATCTATTGTCTCAGGAATTCAGGTATTTCTCCTAAGTAATAGGTTCCTTTCTCACATCCCAGCTCAATGAAGAATTCCTAACTGCTCTTCACTGGTTGATTCACACTTCACCCTCACAATTTACAGTTTGTTTTATGAAATATATAAAGGCCCTGTAATTCCAGCTGCACTAAACCAGGATCTCAAGGAAACAAAAGCTACAGAGCCCATTGCCCAATGGATTAATTCATCTGCAGAGAACACTCCAAAATTATCAGAAAGCATCCTCCCAACCAAACAAAAACAAACAAACCTTTACTTCATAACTAGCCTAAAACTCCATAAAAACACTGACAAACCTTACAGAGAGAGCCCTCTCTGATTACAGCTGGGCTAGAAGCTGTAATCCAAAGATTGGTTAGTGGTTACCCCGGCCGTATTCCCTTGGGAGTCATAGGGAACAACCTGGGTGATAACAATCCCCTTCCTCCAATTCATCTTAGTGGTATCCCTCTTCTCCTCATTTATGATGATATCTATTTGTACCTATATAATTTTTCATAGAAAATAGGTAAAATGTTTAAATTTCATAGCAACCCAATCTTGTATTTGTATTTTATGAAAAAATACTTAATTCTAAACATCAAGATATATTTGGAAGTATATCTTACTGTGTGTGGCTACATGATGGTGCTCCTTAACGAAATTCTCCAACTCCTAGTCACCAACATTGAATAACTTATTCCTCTATAGATAAATTATGTTATCCTTATTGTTAGAAATTAAATCACGAAGCAATGGAACACAAAATATTGTGAAATCACAAACATAGAAAATCATACAACAAGAGAGACACAAATATACGGGGTTCACCCAATTTGGGCTATGTCCATAGAGAAACAACTAGACCCTTCTTTTATATTATCCAACAAAATGAAGAGATGTAATCTACAATAAATCAGCTATAATGTCCTCTTCTCTCTCAGAGTCTCCTCTCTCTTTCTTACACACAATAAATCATACACAACTATAATACAATTTCTATCATATAAAACGAGGATTTCCTTCTAGGGAAAAAAATCCTAAATTAACGTAACTTCTACCACCAGGTCATTCACCTAATGAACAACCTAGATTGACTATGAAATTACAATATTTTACAAAGAAAATTTTCGTCTATTTTTAGCTTCATGGTTGCTTCCTGTGAACCCCTGCCAAGGGGGGTTATCATGATGATACTATGGGTGATGTTGTTGCCCTGTTAGAAACTATGATCTAATGTGACTAAAACAAGGCCTCTAAATCTAGAAGATGATCATGATCCATATCCGATACTTATACATCATAATTTCATCCCAAAATATTTATTAGAAATGTGTGCACATGTTTGTGGGTGAATTCTATATACTTTATAAAATAATTTCCATTCTTACCCAACTTCATGTAAATATAAAAATAAGTAAGGTTTGTCACACCATTTTGAAATATTCTGTAAATTGTATTTAATTCATAAAAAATATCAACCTCTTCAGAAATATATTATATGTAAACTCATCCTACATAAACACCTAATTCCACTAATTCATCTCATCTTTTAATTTTTCATCTCAATAAATTTCCCAAGATTTTTAAACCACTTATTGTATAGATATATATAATTAAATAAGAAACATTATGAGTCAAATTATTGTATATTTTTACGTCTATAGGTTTGCATTTACTTGATATATTTTAGGCTTTCCCTTGTGTGTACTAATGAGGAATGATTTTCCATCCTTGATGAGGTGGTGTTTTTTGGTTCTAGACATCAAGATCACATCCCATGTGTGCATTTAGGGGCTCCCAAACAGAACTCCACATACATCAATATGAGATATATTTAATTATACCTCATTAATAAAATCATCATTTATGGAAAATCTTATTTTACATTATTTTGTTGCCTTGATTTCTGCATCCTTATTTACCCACCCCAATTGATATGGGTTATGATATCTAAAACCTATAGTCCAATTCATTGACTAGATCTACCGCAATGAGATTCATCTTTGATATTGAGTTGAAAAAACATCAATATTTTCCTTTTAAGGTTATGTATTTATATGGAGAAGTTTGGAAATCTCCTCCTCTTTCTGTTGTTGAAGGTTATTGAGATTCACTCCTTTATGCAATGATGTGAAAATAATATTCTCATTTATTTCTAAGTTTCTTTCCACCTGATTTCTCAAATTTATGGGGATGAGGTTTTTCTTTATCCATTACTTTGGGTTGAGTTTTGGATGTAATTTATAACACTTCTACTTTCTATGACTATCAAGTTTTTAATGGTTGTAATGGTTTTTATGATATTTTTACTCGTGTGTTGTCACCAATATATTCTTATCCTTCCCCCATTTCCACTTCTTATCCCCTTATTTATAATCTTCCTAGTATTCCTTCCACTTTCAACCATTTGATTTTCCATTATTTTGGCCTATTTTTTCCAAGTGTTTCACGTACACACAAGGCTTATTCATCTTTATTGGTTTTAACAACATCATCTGTTTGTGTAGATGGTTTTGTATACCCCTAGGTAATTAAGGAATATATCTAGGATCTTGGGATGGATATGTTGGAATATTTATCAATAATAGGGGGTGGGATGAGTTAGTATTAACAAATTTTAACTTCAAAAAATTTTAGTTGCATCCATAGGTATAAAGAAAAGCACATAAATATATAGAGCACATATATTTTTACATGAAAACCACAAAATGTTTTTCTTAATATATATGAAGAGTATGTTTAAATTTATAAGCACCAACGGAAAGGAAGCACCATCTCCCTAGTTTATCATAACGAATAGATAGCAAGCACCAACTCCTGATTTTATCAACACTAATTGAAAGGAAGTGTCAACTATGAAATTTATCAACACCAAATAAAGGGAAGCACTAACTGCATGATTTATCAACACCAAAGCACTTATAAGAGTCAATACTACTCAAAGAATTTTTTCCATTTTGGTAGCCTCTCCTCTGTCGTGCACACGATAACTTGGCTCCCTAAACATCACTTTCTTAGCAAAAAAATTCTCTCAACAAATGATCTTTGAACAAAGTGTATGTCGAATGGATTGAGTAGCCCTAGTTTGGGTCAAGCTCTGAGTTTTTTTGGGGGTTGGGGTGGACCAAAGGCTTATTAGGTGATTTCACTGCACATAATTGAGGAACTAACATTTGTTTTTAATGGGAAAAAGTGTATTTCTTAAGGGGAAAGGTATTGTGGGACCCAAGTCCCTATGTCTAGATGACACAATAGTGAGATAGATGCCATGAGAGTGAAATGTGGGTGCCACATGTAGATTGTAGTGACAATTAAAGAGGCTAATGGAAAACCTTTAAGTCGACATATTTATTGATATAGAAATAAAGTAAGGAAAATTTATATCACCAAAAAGATTTGCATGAGTTGAACATAATGACAACATTTATTTTAGGTTTTGAGGAGTTTGGAAAAGACAAGATTTTAAGACCCCATTTCCATGACATGCCTATGGGGGTTAGGTCAACGATATAACACCTCATTCAACCATAGTAAGGACTATGTGGTGGATGGTGGCATGTTACAGAGTGGGATTAGAGAAAAGGTTCAACACTAGACATTTGGAATAAAATTGGAACTATATTAAGGAATATCATAGCTAAAGGTTCAACACTAGATCTTTGGAACTAATATAGGTCTCTAGAAAAATGTGATACGTGCAAGAAATTTTCAAGAAGGATGATTTTCACGAGGATTGATGATATCAGTTGTTTGATGTATTTTCTTGTGAAATATGCATATAGTGTATTAGTACTAATTTTGAAAATACTTGTATTTTTACAACTGTGCTAACTTGAGGTGTAATATTTCAACTAGGCTTGATGATCAATATTATGTATTTATGTTTGATTTTCTAAGAGTTAAGAAAGTGTGAAAACTTATAAGAAGGCACAAACGGATTAAAGGAATCAACAACAGAACGGTGCATTATAGCATTGATATATCACTTCATGGACATGAGGAGGAAGAATCAGTTGTGAAAAGAGGAGAGGTAGTGTCACCTGATTGGATGAATACACTATGAAGTTTAAGGGCTAAAATATAGTTTCAAATCTGACAATGAGAAGCTTGTTAGGGCATAATGGGAGAAAGCTAAAGTGACTACGATTATACTAAAAAGTCTCTCAGACCTACAAATTCAAAAGAAACATGAGTTGGGAGCTAGCTGCAAGATCAAGAAAGTCTCATCAAAACAATGAAAATAAGGAGAAAGTCTTGATGGAGCAAATGGACACAGATCTAAGATGATGCACTAACTAGAAAGTGAAGAAATAATAAGGGGGTGCTCTATTGAATAATATAGAGATTAGGACAACCACCCATGGGAAGCGATCCAGTGATATTAATATACATCATCATCATCGGAGAAGGAGGGAAGATGAGCATGTTCCAAAGAAATTCAAGAAATCCAAACCTCCTATGTTTCATGGTGAGGTAAAGAAGGTAGATGATCATTGAATTAAGGTTTCTATGATCCATATCAAGTTTTTGAGACAAGTTTTTAGTTACAATCTGACACATCAAAATTCATTTGTCGACGCATTTCAAACCATCAAGTGTGGTTCATCGTCTGGACAAGCTAAAAAATCAGATCCAGGAAGCAAGTTAAATAGAAAGACCAATCCATTCTAACGGTTAGAAAAATGGCTACTTTGACCAAGAGAAATGATTACCTTTGACTGGGCTTTGACTACAATTTATAGGATGAAGAGTTTGGGGGAAATAATTATTAATTAACTAATTCAGTTGTTTATTAGATTTATTAAATATATATATGTTTATAAATTATTTAAATATATTTATAGTAAAAACTAATCAAAAACATAAAAATATATCTTCTTAGTTTAAATCTCTTACATATTAATAACTCTATTAGATAGCTTTTTATTTATAATATGGACGTGTAATAACTTAAATTATACCATATAATATACCTTTATAATAATGTATATTTAAGTTATTCACATGTCCATATTATAAATAAAATTTATCTATATAGTTATTAGATATATAAGAGATTTAACTAGAAGTATAATTTTTTAGGTTTTTCAATTTTCTAATTAGTTCTTATTTAATTTAACATGGTACTTATAATAATTTACTTTCAGATACATTGAGATAGTTACATATTTCTCATATTTTAATAAAATATATATATATTTTAATTGTTTTAGTAGTTTTACTATAAACATATTTAAAATAATTTATAAACATATATATTTGAATATTTAAATAGATCCAATAAACAACCGAATTAGTTAATTAATAATTATTTGTCCTCTTGGTCCTATCAATTGCAGTCGAAGCCCAGTCAAAGATAGTCATTTATTTTGGTCAAAGTAGCCATTTTTCTAACCATTGGAATGGATTAGTCTCTCCATTTAACTTTCTTCTTGGATCTGATTCTTCATCTTGTCCTCACGATGAACCACACTTGATGGTTCGAAACGCATTGATAAATAAATTTTGATGTGATTTTGACATAAAACTTGTCTCAGAAAGGTAGATGATGTTGAGGCATGGCCTCTTAGGATTAAGAAGCTTTTCAGAGTCCACAATTATTCTAAGAACATTAAATTAAGGGTGGCTACCTTCAATTTCAAAGGCAAGGCCCATATCTAGTGGGGGGATTTGAAGAATTTGAAGAATATAAGAGACGAAGAGTTGTCTTGGTAGTAGTTTGAGAGATATTTCAGGGACAAGAACCTGTGAGAGTTACTTTGATATCAAAGGTAAAGAGTTATAAGACCTTAAAATGGGGTAAACATCAGATGAAGAATTCACCACCAAATTCTTGGATCTATTGATGTACGTCCCCTACCTTAAAGAAAAAAAAAAAAAATCAGAGGTATATTAGTTGATTGTCATAATCATTTAAAGAATGAATGAAAAATAGACTCTTGAGGATGAAATCAAGAAACTAAAACAATATTATTACAAGCAGTGTATACACAGTTGGAGTTTGAGGTTGATTGTAAAGAAAAAGGTAGTCTCAAATTGAAAGGAAACAGATAGGGAATTACGAGGCAATGACCTAGAGAAAAGAAATAAGTTTCACCACCACTAATATAGGTGAGACTCAACAGAAGTCACCTGAAGAGGGATTTCCCATAGCACAATAATGCTAGTTTGAGGTTCTACAATGTTCAAGAAGCTAATATAGTTTAGGACATGGCTTATAATGTTCTTGGGATTTATGCTGCTATGGAAAATAGGAAATTTGATCATAAGACATCCATTATTGAGATGGAAGGTAAAATCTATGATCAAAACATTTTTATTTTTATTTTTCTAGGTCAAACCTTATATTATTCCAATATTCATTGATAAAGGCTCTTTAGCCGAAGAACTGCATAAGCAATCATGGTTGGTTCAGTTGGCCACAAGGATTAAAGGGAGATTGGAGCACATAGTAAAATCATGAACATTTCTGCTTGGAAGTACGGCTCCAGCAATAAATTTTAATTTTCTAATCTTTGGTGCATATGATGCATTACTAGGAATGGATTGGTTGTCCCTTCATCGAACCAAGGTCCGTTTTTATGAAAAATGATAATGAATGCATTGATGAGGATGAATAAATAAGAGTACCATAAGGGAAAATAAACCCATATCAGTGAGGTTGATTATAGCTATGGAGGCCAAGAGAATTTATCAAAAGGAATGCAAAATTGTTTCTATTCAAATTAGAGTTACTACTGAGAGTGATAGTAGTAGCATTTTGATACAACACCCAATCCTGAAACAATTTCGAGATGTTTTCCCAGAGGAGATTGTTGGCTTACCTCCTCATAGAGAATTATATTTTTCCATTGAGATTTTACTAGGAATAATAATGGAATCTAAGGCTCCTTATCAAATGAGCACTACAAAACTGGTAGAGTTGAAACTACATCTCAAGGAAATGCTAGAAAAAGGATATATAATGTCAATTGTATCACCATGGGGAGCACCGCTCTTGTTTGTTAAAAGTAAGGATGGCACACTTAGGTTGTTCATAGATTATAGGTAGCTTGAAAAAGTCACCATAAAGAATATATATCCATTCCCATGAATTAATGATTTTTTTGATCAATTTCAGGGAGTGAAAATATTTTCGAAGAATGATTTAAAATCTAGATATTTAAAAGAAGAATAAATAAATAAAACAACATTGAAGACAAGGTGTGGACGTTATGAATTTGTGGTTTTACCATTTGGGCTTACTAATTCACCTACTACTTTCATGTGCCTAATGAACAATGTACTACGCCCTTACTTGGACAAGTTTTTGGTAGTATTTTTTTATGATATATTAGTTTAGTCAAAAAGCAAGGAGGAGCATGAAGAGCACCTAGCTAAAGTGTTAGATTTGTTAACAAAACACAAGTTATATGCAAAAAGAAGTAAGTGTGCTTTCCTCCTCTCTATAATTTAGTATTTGGGACACATTGTCTCAAAAGAAGGAGTGGTTTTTGACCTACAAAACACTAAATCCATCATGGAATGGCCAACACTAAGAAATGTGGCTAAGAATAGATCATTTATGGGGTTGGAAGGTTATTATAAAAGATTCACCAAAGGCTTCTCCAAGATTGGTTATCCAATCACAATATTGCAGAAGAAGGGGAAACTTTTTGAATGGAAACATGAATGTACTACAAGCATTGAACAATTGAAGCATTTTCTTACTCATGCATTAGTATTGATAATAATGGACCTAGACAAGGACTTTTTTTTTTCATAGATTCCTGCAAGGAACGACATGGTGGATTTTTAATGTAGGAAGGTCAAGTTGTGTGTTATGAATAAGCAAATCTAAATGAGCATGAACAAAATTATGTCACTTCTAATTTATAGTTGGATTTCATCATTCATGCACTAAAGATCCATGGGAGGAAATTAACATTGATGGCAAGTCATGCGGGTATGAAATATTTATTTGACCAACCAAAGTTAAATGCCAAGAAGGTTAGGTGGCTAGCCACAATTAATGAATTTGACTTTGAAATAAGGTATATCAGAGGAAAGGAAAATAAAGTGGTCATTGTGGTTAGCAAGAAGTTGGCGCTTTTCCATACATCAACCATAAGTTCATATGGGTTTGATATCAAGGGAAGAATTAAAATGGTAAGGACTAAGATAATAAATATTAATAGTTGAAGAAGAAAATGTAGAAAGAGTTCGAAGGTGAGAAAGACAAGAAATTTTACCTAACATAGCATGGAATGATTAGATCCAAAAATAGAGTCTATGTACCAAATGATAGTGACTTGAAGAATCTCATACTAAAGGAGTTTCATCAGAAATCATATTCTCACCAACTAGGCTATCAAAAGACACTAAAAACCATCAAATTTTTTTATTATTAACCCTAAATGAAGAAGTATGTGGTTGATTTTACCTAAAGATGCATTGAATGTTAGAAAGAAAATGTTAAATGCAGACACCCAGCAAGATAATATATTCAATTCCCATTCTGGAATGAAAATGGGAGGTGATATCAGTGGACTTGATTACATGTTTAGCAAGGATATCCAAACAAAATAAAGAAATCATGGTCGTGGTTGAAAAATTAAGCAAGGTAGCTCACTTTGTCACTGTAAAAACCACTTATATAGAGTGCGATGTAGCCCAAGTATTCATAAAGGTGGTCCTACGATTACATGGACTACCCAAAAAAATCATCTTAGCTCAAGATTCAAAGTTTACTTCTAGGTTTTGGAAGGAATTATTTGCTAGCCTAGAGACATAGTTTGAATTCAATACAGAATACCATCCACAAATAGTTGGGCATACAGAGAGAATATATAGGATACTTGAGGAAATTCTCTAAATGTATATGATGCACCAACCAAGAAACTGGGAAGAGTATCCTCCATTTGTAGAATTTTCTTATAATAATGGCTACCAAGAATCCTTGAAAATGAGTGCATTGAAGGCTCTCTGTGGGAGGAGGTGCAATACTACTCCAAGCTTGAGTGATCTAGTGAATAAGATCCTCATTTGGCTTCATATGCTCACTAAAATGGAGTAGGCAATGGTGACCATGAAAAGAAATTCAAAGGTAGCTCTAGACAGGAAAAAGAGCTACAAAGACTAGCATAGGGTGTAGAAGGAATTTAAAGTGGGAAATCATGTCTACATATGAATTAGACCCAAGAGAAGCTCTCTAAAATTTGGGTCATGTGCCAAGTTGCAATCACGTTTTCTTGGGTAATTTCAAGTGCTTGAAAGCATACGGTCAGTGACCTATAGGCTAGCCTTTCCACCAACAATAAAAGTTCATAATGTTTTTCATGTTTATTTACCCAAAATGTATGCAAATTATCCTAATCATGTGATTGGTTGGTTGTTATTATAGGAAGAACCAAATGGAGAGTTCCATCTAAAATCTCTATGGATTTTGGAAGAGGTCAATCATGCTCTAGAATCAAGTAATTGACCATGTCAAAGTGCATTGTAGGAACTTTGGGCTCGAGAAGGCAACATGGGAGATGGTTGATCATATGGAGTGAGCATATCCATTTTTTTTTGTTGGTTATGAAATTGTAAATAAGTTTATAAATGATTGTATAGATCTATGTATAAAATCATCTTAATTGTTTTATGGTTGATTTAAATAATGGTTGTAAATGTGTTCAGGTATAGAACAGTGAGTATGGTGTTCCTCCAAGGGTGTAAGGTTTGTGACAACCCATGGAAAATTATCTATTGTAAATAATGTAACTATTTTCGTTAAAATTAAAATAGACCAGATATTCTGGCAAAACTTTCAAAGCTTGGGGAGGGAGATTGCTTGGGAAGTTGGAAGAAGTTGGTTATTAATGCCTGTCATGGGAAGCTAACTACTGTGACTTAAATAAGTTAGTTGTAAATTGACTTTAGCTAGAAAAAGGAAGTATGAGAACCTTAGCTCTCTTAGAAAAATATGCAAGTGAAAGGGTACAAAAACTTAATTATGGTAGGTTGTGATGGAAAGTCGATTGCACTGGTTAGGAAAACATCCACACCACCAGTATACTATTGCAACAATGGTAGTGGAAGGTTTTGGAGAATAATTCTTTAGAAAAGGAGGAAAATAGATGTGGTTTTAAAGGCATCCAAGGGAAGGAATAACGCACATAATTAAATAGAGAAGGATTAATAGGGAGAGTTTTACACTATTGTTGGAAAAACAACAGAGAAGAGGAGGTTCTTCAATTTGACACTAGAGGAGCTAGATGGGTACCTCTTAGGTAAAGGGTGGAAGTCTGTGGATTCCTTATTTCAATCAGAGGGTTGAAATGGTTTACTCTCTAGATTCCCTTGACTAGTTGGTTGGTGGAGACCATCCTCTTTGTATTCTTGGCCAACAAGTTCCATGGTGCCTTCCTTTTCTTATCTTTTGGTTTATTCTTTGTGAGTTCTGGACTCTTAGTTTTGGGGTGGAAATATTGAGGAAAGTTTGCTAAGGGTGGATGTGGTATAGCCTCTAGATTCCCTTGCTTAACTAGTGGGTGGAGGTGGTGTAGCCTCTAGATTCCTTGTTTCAACTCGATATCCTGATTAGTTGGTGGGTGGAGGTGGTGTAGGCTCTGGATTCCTTATTTCAGCTTAAGTTCTTAATTGCATGGTGGGTGAAGGTGGATTGACCTCTAGAGTCCCTATTCCAACTAGTAGCATTGGGTTTATTACTTTGAGAACTCTAAATTAAGCTTTTAAACTTGGTTCAAGGGTGGCTGGCTATAAGAATGTTTGCTGTGAAATCCAATCTAATGTTGTGTGTAGAGTTGAAATCCTAATCTCAGCTGTTAGACTTCTTTATAAGATAAGTGTTTACTAATGATTATTTTTAGTGTGATGTCATTTCACTTAATTGATGAGCATGGAATGTTTCCATGTATTGTTTCCATTTATAGTTCTATTTTATGCATATGTATGAGACCATGTGAATGGACAGACTTAGATGTACAATTATGTGTAAGTAACTGGGAGACATTCTAGTCTCCCTATAAACTTGTGTTTTATATTCATATGTATGATACCCTGTATTTTAATGGATAAATATAGTAGTCTGAGATTTTAGTGATAACTTAGTGATGTATGGGGAATAAGCAGTCATTACACACTTCAACAAGTAAAGTTCATGGTTAAGAGTAGGAGAATGAAGTTTCCATCTATAAGGAAGGCTAAATGTGGTCTGGATGAGCTTGCATTCAAGATCCATGAGATCATAGAGTATAGTTAAATTACCTTGATTGAAATCTAACCATGAAAACATAGAACTACATGGCTTGAAATAATTTCACAAAAAAATTTTAAGTTTGAGAACTTTGCAAAATAATGTCGAACATAGGGTAGGGCCCACAATTTCGTGGGTTAGGCAAGGTGGCCTAGAGGCATAGTTTGGAGTTTGGGCAAGGCAGCCCAAAGAAAAATTTTCAAGGTTCAGGTGAGATGGCCCTAGTTAACTTGGTAGTTAGGGTTTTAGGAGCACTTAACATATGTTGAATGGCCCGAGTAACCTGAGTGTGGATCCAAGCTCAATTTATTTCATGGGTAGGGCTTTGATAAGGCTTAGTACATGTTTTCATACTAGAGAGAAAAATACACAAACTTATTTTTAATGGGAAATAGTATATGGCACAAGGGGTAGACCATGGTGGGACCCAAGGCCATATGGCTTGATGACATGGAAGTGAGATGGATGTGACGAGTGCACCATGTGGCTACCATGTGGAAGAGATCAATGAAATGGAAAGAGATTAATGGAAAACCTTTAAATCTCCATATATATTGATCCAGAAGTTTGGTTGAGGAAAAAATTATATCTTTCAAAAGATCTCAACGAGTTGAACACAATGGTGATGTTTATTTCAGCTTTTGAGGACTTTGGAAAAGATGAAATCTCAAGACCCCATTTCCATGATAGGACTATGGAGGTTTGGTCAATGATATAACACCTCTTTCAACCCCTAGAAAGGGATATGTGGTATATGGGGATATGTTACAACTTTATTGGGCTCACTTGTCTACTAGCTGGGCCAACATGCCCACTAGCTATACTAGCTTGTCTAACTGGCAAAATGTATCAAGTGAATATTCAAAAAAAAACTTCTCAACTATGAGGATTCGAAGCCCATACACCATTAGAAAGGTCTTATAATACGATTTCCAACCATATATGTTATGCTTCCATTTTAGATAGGTAAATGGAGTAAAAAGCACTCAAAGATAGGGTATCCAAATGGGCATCAGAAACCCAAAAATAATATTTCAAAATATGTTATTTAAACATGTAACTTCCTCTTCCACTTTAGTAGCCTTTGACATAAATTAAAACTTATTTCAATAATATAATCAACATTATTTCCATCTTCATGAGGAGCAAATTATTTTTTTGTTCATCTATGTGGAGACAAGTAAAGTAAACCTTTGACTATTAAAACTAGTGATTTAATTTAAAAGCATTTATTTCACCTTTATATCATAGAAGATAGATTTTGAATAGCTCATCGTGCTTAAACTCAAGTACACTTTTCTGGGTTTCCTAGACTCCTCCTATTTTTGTTGATCCCCACATTCCCCTTGCCCTGAATTTTACCTCTACATTGAAACCTCCATCTTTGACAAATAGCCTAATATTATTATATAGGGATTTCATAAAGAGGTCCACATCATAATCTACATATATATATATATATATATATATATATAAATATAGTTATATATATTATATATATATATATATATATTACTTATGTTCACATTTAGTTTATATCTCAAGAGTCAACGAAATTTGTTTCAGTGATCGTTGTTTGGGGGTTTATGACTTTCAACTTAAAATTGGTTTGATCCTATGAAAAATTATCAAAAAATACCATAGAATCCTACTATAATACCAATATTGTATTTAAATTGTCATGGATATTCCATTAGATAGTTTTTCAATAAAAATATATTAAAATTTAAAATCTATACCATAAAGGTTAATTTCTCCTATGGGGGAATCACTCAATGAACCCCTGAGATATCACGTGCATTCGTGGCATACTAAAAAATACACCTAATTTGACTAAATATTGGAAAATAACTCTAAAATCATATTATTTAACCCCCTACCAATACAAACCCAATGCACCTTCTAAGTTTAAAAAAACCCTACTTTCGCTAGATATTGTAAGTATCCATTTTTCCATTAATATTTTTCATGCCCTTTTATTTTACCATTAAATTTGAGCTCCATTTTTTATACTTGTCAATAGAGAAACCCCTTAGCCCCTATATACCACCTAATATATTATGTAATTTTTTCCTCAATATATATCCCCTAATATAAATGCATGTGGTGTGGTATTTCTCCCCCAATGAAGCCCTATGATTTCTCCCTAGGTTTATGGATTTATTAATTATTGGTTTTATACTTATGTATGCAATACATAGAAATAAAATTAGAGAACAATTAAACACAAACACACACAAATCACAATGAACACCAAGATATGATCTAGGAAACCATTTCAATAGAAAACATAGTTGGAAGGTGAGGCTAATCCATTCTCTTCTATCTAAATGGAAATTATGTAAATACAAAAATAGTGCACAATCTATGGAGGTACCTAAGACACATGGACCATGGATTTCTATAGAACATAAACACTCTTTGTTCTTCTTTCCTTTTATTGAATCTTAGCTAGTCTACTATACTATAGAAAAATGCACTTGAATAGAATGGAACCAATTTTTCTCTAGTTAGAAATTATAATACAACCCAAAATCCATGTAAGATTTAAATTTGGCTAATTCAACACATAACATGATAGACATTTCCACCCTTCTAGAGTCCTCCTCATATTCTCCACATGGTTAGTCCTTTTTCCTATGTAATAGAGGATAATATGGAATCCTCTCTAATTATAGTGGTGAATCATGGTAGTTCAAGTTCTTGCTCAATGACGATAGGTCAAACATATAAACACATTAATATGTTCCTAAAACACATATCTAGATGTATGCACCAACCCCAAATGTAGTCCTTGGCTCACAATCCTAAACATGACATGTACATCAAACATATCAACCATTTAAGGGATGTTACATTCCCCTCCCTCTTAACTATCCATTGTCCTTAATGCATCATATACACATATATACAAACAAAATTACTAAAATATATAAGGGTATTTTTCCCTTGTAGCATTCTCATTCTCCCATGTGGCATCCAAAGAACCAAAAGGTTTCAATTTTACCTTTAACAAGGTCATGGCTCAATGTTGGATCACATTAACATTCTTGTCCAAAAATCCCACTAGATAGACCTAGAAGTCTCTCTCAATCTCCACCTAAATCATGTTCCATTCAATTAAATGATTAGGATCATAAACATAACTTTTAAGTAATTAAATATTGAACACATTATGAATATGCATATATTCTAGCAGTGTAACCTTATATGCAACACAGACAATAATCTCTATAGAATTTTCTCTACAAATCAATTAGCTCACTGATATAATGTAGGAATTTCACCTACAAATCAAACTAATATATGAAATGTACTAAAGCATAATACTAGATCTACATCTACCATAAACTTTGTGGAAGCTAATCAACCATGAGCAACATCAAGCATGAACACATATAATTGATAAGAAGGAATCAGTCACACATAACACAGAATATATCACTGGGGAAAGAACCAGCATAAAACCCCAACACTGTATTATCAATCAAGTGGAGATCCTCAACAACATACAAAAAGAATGAGCTCAATAGCTATCCTGCTCCCTCTATAATCAGAAGATGAAAATCATCGACTACCTAGGCCTCAATATATAGGCTGTAAATTAGCCTAATTATACTTGTTGTCACGTCAGGTCCAACTACGTAGTTAAAGAAGAAAATAGATTCCTTCCTCATGCAAGGAATACTTACTAGAAATATCCTAGCATCTGATAGTACACTGTCCTTGATCTGATCTCAACTAGGTATTTGTCTAAATTGCCATGCATTAGCTATTCATGAGAGAATACTCAGTTATCTAAAAATAATAGTTGTCACATGCATGCAAACATCAACAAACTATATCTCATTAATTTAACAACTTGTTAAATTAATCTAACTGGACTTGACTAAGATAAACTAAGTCAACTGATCCTCTGAATATAGAACTCAACCTTATCTCCTTTAATTAAGGGATAAATTCCTAAATCAAGAGAGAAAATAATTGCATGATCTTACAAAGACTTCAAGTTTAAATTTCCATAACTAATTAACTCATGGAGATTAATTAATTAATATTTTAAATTGCTCGTAAGACCAAATTCGTTTTTACTTCCTATAGTTAGACCAGGGACTACTAAAAATTGGAAGGGACCCAAAAATGCTATTTTTAGAAGATGTTACTTTTAGCAATTTCACCTCTCACCCAAGGTGGCCAAAATGCTCATTGGCCAACTGCTATTTTTAGACATGCTACTTTTAACAGATCTATTTTTAGCACTTTCTAAATTTAGTATTTCTTGTTGCATATTTTTCAACAATCTCCAGGATGTCGAATGGCACGGGAATGGAAAACTCTAGAAACCTTTATCATAATTATGATTTTTTTCTCAATTATCTCAATTATGAAAAAAATATTATCTCATAATTATAATATTTTGGAAAATTAATTATGAGAAGTAACTCAATCACCTAATTCCACCCTTTTATCATGGAATAAATGTTACATAAGTAAAAGAAAGAAAGAAAATGGGATGCATTTTATCCAAACAACTGAGGTAAGATGATATTGGATTTCTCTCACTATAATGGAGTGGAAAATAGGGTTATAACATATTCCCCATAATTCATGAGCTTAGAAGAGAAATTGATGGCTAAAATGCGTTACAATAACATGCAAAGCTAAAAATGGGAGGAGGGAGCTAAGACTATGATGTGGGATCGACAGAAATGAAGTGTTAAAGTCTTAAATCTGTTAATAGCATTTTGAAGGCAGGCATACCCATTCTCATTCATAAGAAGATACTAAACATGTCTGCCATAAAATACAATATGGATGCATGACATGAAATGCTACAACATGGCCATGAAGACATACACAATGGATCCATGTGGCTCAATAGATAGATCATAACCACCAACAAATATAATGTGGATTTATGTCATAGTAAACATAAATAGGACTATGGACGCATGAAAGATAGATAAGTGTTGAAGATATACCTTGGAGTACATAAATGATACATAACTCAAACACAACCTGGGAAGTGTGCCATATAAGAGTGAGATGTCCCTAACCCAGGGTCTTCGACATAACCCTGATGGTATGAATATACATCATGAAAATAGATGTGTTTAGGTCGAACATGGTAGAAATCACCTAATTATCGACTAATGAGGAAAACCAGTAACAGACATGAGGGAATCCACCAATGAGGAAAATGGACTCCAAGCTACCTAGTACAGGCCACCAGATTTGTATAAATGCGCTGATGTCGAACACTAATGAAATTGATCAATCAGGAGCCAATGATATAAACCCACTATCAATCTTGAGGAAGCCTGCCACTGAGGTCTCCAAGCTCCATGGTACTATTGGTTCCTAGATCAATCTCTTGGATAATGAGCCAATTTGGACAGGAAAAGATATATCAACGGAGGGCCTTAACGTATCCTTGCAATAAATTCTACATGCAAGGAGGTATTACTCCATAATCCTATGCCCTATTAGAATAACCAAACATCAAAAAGAAATGCCTAACTGATACAAGAGAAAATCCTCAACCATATGATCATACAAGTTAGCAATGATGCATTCCCTAGTTCTATAGGGTTTGAAATAGAAACTATTATCCTTGCAAATTGGTTAAGGTTCTTGAGTTCGATGCACAATCCTCTCACTCAAACTGGGAGATCATGCTCTTATACCACCAATCTAAGCCCACACACAAGCATAAATAAATAAGGCCAACAAGTGATCTTTCATAGAATATTGTCAACTAAATGTAATAAACATAACATGATCAAATAGTTGCAAGTATAGATCTGAAAGGGGAGGAACATATATCTCTATTAATCAATCATATCAAATGGTACAATTATACCTTCAAGAATAACATTTCTTCCGAAAATTCGGTAGAGTCTCCCTCTCTCTTGAGAAATATGACCTCAAAACAAAGTATGTCTATCAATATTTGAATCAAGGGAGCAACATCTCAATATAATTCTCCCCCCCCTTCTTCTTTTCCTCTTGGCGAGATTATATAGGTTTACTCTATCCTTTTTAAGAGTGTATATACACACCTAGGGGCTTCAAAACTTGGGAAATTTCTACAATAATGGACCACCATCCAACTCATACGCAAGTGGGTTAAGTTGATCTCCTTGGGAATGACAAAATCTAGAAACATTTTTTCGCACTTATGAGCCTTTTCTCAATTATGAAATAATCATTATCTCATAATTATAATATTGTGGAAAAATAATTATGAGAAATTTCTTAATAAAGCAATTTCACTCTTTTAACATGATATAAATCTCACATAAGTAAACAAATAGGTGAAAAGGGGTTGCATTTTATCCCAACAAATGAGGTAAGTTAAACTTGTGTTTCTCTCACTATAATGGAGTGGAAAATATCGTAATAATAGAAGACCCCTAATTCATGAGGCCAAAAGGGAAAATGATGGTTGGAATGCATTACAATAAATATTAGAGGTCAAAATGGGAGGAACGAGACAAATCCAAGAATATGGATTTGAAGACCCCAAATGCTGAAGTCTAATCTATGTTGATAACATCCTCGAGGGAGGCATACCCATGCTTTGTCATAAAGAAATACTAAATATGGCCCAAAAAATGCACTGTGGATGCATGACATGAAATTCTAGACATGGTAGTGAAGAAATACATAGTGGATCCATGTGACTCAATAGATAGAGCATAGACACTAGAAAATAGAATGTGGATCTATTTCATAGTATAGATCAATAGGACTATGGTTGCATGATAGATAGAGAAGTGCCTAAGATAGCCCTCCAGGTACATAAATGATACATAACTCCAAAAAAATCTAGGAGGGATGCAATATGGGAGTAGATGTCCTTAACCTATGGTTTTTGAAATAACCTCGATGATATGAACTGTCACAATGTGAATAGATGAGCTGATATCGAACATGGTAGAAACTGCCTAATTACCAGCGGATGAGGTAAACTAGTTACAGATGCGAGGGAATCCACTAATGAGGAAAATGGACCCAAATGAACCTCGTACAGTCCACTAACTATGAATAGATGAGTTGAAATTTAAAACCAGTGAGCTCGACCAATCAAGAGTCAATGATGTAGACCCATCATTCATTGTTAGGAAGCTTTCCAATGAGATACGTAATCTCCAATGAAAACCCTCCTCCAATATTTAGCCATGTTAATCAGTCCTCTAGGGTAAGCATGGGATCAGAGTTTACTATGATGCAATTAAACTCCCCATTTACAATTAAGGAAGTGGAACCAACAAGAAAAAAACATTTTGACCTTCCACACATGCTATGGAACCATCAGGAAACAACCAAAAATTCCACGCGACCAACCCCTTAGAAAACTTAACCTTTCACTAATCTGAACCCTCAGCCACTCCCATGAAAATCCATGCATGTGACTAAGGCCTTCTAGTCACACCCACATCAAGGGATGCAAATCACTGTGGACTTTGTCAATGACTTTTGAGCCGACAACCCTAGGTTCTGTGCCACTTTCGAGGGCTAGAACTTAGGTCACTGCCCAGAACTTCATGAAACTTTCATAAATGATAAATAAAAATAGAATAAGGATACTAATGGAATCATTGGTATAACTGATTGACCTAACCCATACTAGCCATGAGAGGAATTTCGTTAAATATGTCACCAATATGTAATCTATAGGTCATAACAACAAATCTGAGCATAGGGGACTCATACTTATATGAAAATCACTAATAAGGTCAACTGCCTTCTCATAATAACTACAATAACATCTATCATATTAGAGATTCATCATTCATTAATTTACTAATCAAAACATGGTGAGAGCCATAACCAAATTCTATCATAAACCATGCTTATAACCAACATGTAACCAAAATAATAACAAGGATAACATGACCATAAAAAACAATCTTTAACAAGTACATTTACACATATAACATAAGAAGGAAAGAGATCTTATTATCATATCAAAAATCCAACCAAGCTAGGGACTTCCACTTACCACCTGACCATAGATTGGTTGAACCAAATATTTGTTTCATTCAATCACCCTCATGCTATATTCCAAACATGAATGTGGGACTCAGAAGAAAACCAGCCAAGGCTTCCCGAGGAAAAACCACCTCAACCCTCATCAATAGAACTAGGCTTTACCACAATCACCACAAAATGACTACGCCCTAAATAACCATGGATGCCTTTGTATCTCTCCACCTAAATCGTAAGTAATTTTTCTGTCTCAACCTCTCGACTTTACCATGTATCATGTCATTACCGGTCAAGGGATTCATAGGCCTACAAGGTAACCACCCTCTGGGATTTACTATGTATCCTGCCATTACCAGACAAGGGATTCCTAGGCGTAATCAATGGTATTCACCACTGAGATTTATCGTGTATCATGGCATTCACTAGTTAAGGGATTCCTAGGCTCAATCAAGGTATTCACAACTAGGCTTTACCTTGTATCCCATCCTGAGATTCCTAGCCCTTGTGAATAATCTTGAGACTACCCAACTCAGCTTCGAGTCCATCCATAAAGCCAACTCAATAAAAAAAAGAGAAATCCATTACGCCATGACTATCTGAAAATGTCAAGGAAAGGTTGAAAAACACTATCACACCTGGTAAAGCCCATGCCAATGATAACAAGAGAACCAAATACACATATGCATGTACCATGCATTCCATAACTAGCAAGGGAATCATACATGTAACTTGATACCTTCAAGTAATGCTATTGTATCCACTTGATCTAGCTCTAAATTGCTTGATCCTTGCTTCATTTTGCCTTCTTTTTCCTTCCTTTTCTTTCCTTAATCCAATGCTAGAGTGCTCCAAGAATGCTCTAAGTGTGAGAGAGAGAGAATGCAGAGAGAAATCCACCCAGAAACTATCAAAAATATTGTGAACTAATCCTAAAAAGCTTTTTTTATTAATGAGGTATCTAATTTCTTCAATTTTCCATTATTTTCCTTCATTTTCCTCCTCACATGAAACCTATGAGCTTTCACTTTCCTCTTCTCCTAATTTCGATTATTTTCATAAATAAAATAGCAGTTAATGCCACTTTTCCTTTTCAAACCCTTTATTGTTCCCTTTAGCCATAATAACCAAAACAAACACCCACTAGGATGTTTTTCCTGACATTCATCTCGGAATACGTGTCCCATGACCTTGGTCTTATATTTTTCCTTTACATGATTTTTTTTACCAGGTTTGTTATGGAACCCTTCCCCATGGCAAAACACCTTCCTTGATGTTAAATGACACCTATAAACTAGAAAACTACTAAAAACAAAACATACTACCCAGGGATATTTATAAAAAAGCTCATTGTATCCTTTACAATGACATCTTATTCAAACATGACAAACATACCATTTACTTGAGGTTTATATACCATCTCATTATGATATTACAATAACTACCACATATACTTATGCACATTTTCTTCAACCTATAAATAATCATATTGTCTATGGAGATTTATAAATCAATCTCAATACAATATTTACAATGATATACACATATGTACAGTTTCTCTAACCAAGAAATAAAAGGAGATGATGCCTGTATTTGAAACAAGGGAATCCAGAGGCTCACACCTCCACCCTCAAGAGTACTACCAAGATTAACTTTCTTCCCAAGAAATACAAGATCCACAAAATTAGATCCAATGTCCAGCGCTACAATCCTACACCACTTGTCCTCTCAGTGAACAGTTACTGACTCATTATTCTAGGGTTCAATCCCAATGTGCATCTGATTCCATATGGAAATTCTAATGACCAGAACAAATTCACTCCTCGACCTTCCCTTCTCTACTACATAGTCCCTCAAGAAATCTAGCCACCCACTTCCATGTAGTCACTCACCTTCCAAGTTCCTTGACATCCCCTTTCCCAGGAGATCCATCCCTTGGCAAGACTTCCTCACATCAGAATGTTCAAAACCAAGGCATATCCCTACCACAAAGGCATCATTTTGGTCATAGCATGCTCATGGAAATCGATGAAGACTATTGGGTACCAAGGCACCAAAATGGGCATGTTCTTGAATGCTTTACCAATATACTATTGCTTGTTTCAATTCCTTTTGTTGCCAATTCTAACATACCACCCAAACTGATGAGCCTCATAAATGGGTAGTTATATGGGCTCATTTTACCTCATAACCTAGTCAAATAAACCATTCTCTTAGCTTATTATATGATTTTTTTATTATATTTATGCTCATAGGGTGAGTTGAGTTAGTTATTATGCCATGTGGTCTAACAAGTATTTAATGCGGATTATTGATGGATTTCAAGGTCAAAGTCAAGGATTTAATGGTCGAACTACAACAATAACTCGAAGTAGATAGAGGAGAGGACTTATAGGAGGGAATCCCCCTCATTTATTGCTCCTCACATCAAATTCCCCTTCATTCAGCTCAGAGTACAAGCAACTGAATCATTCACTAAGAAGGCAATCGAGCAAGTGGAAGACGATTGATAGTTATCTCGAGTTTTGGAGGCCAAGCCTCCCTGATTTTAAGGAAGTTGTTGGTAGCTTCAGATGTATAAGTAGAGAGGCCTAGGGCCTCACTAGGGTCAGACATTCTTTTGCTTGTGTAAACTCTGCTCAAATTTCGAGCTTACTATTTTGTGAAAGTTTTATGTAATCTTGCTATTTTTTGATAATGAAGATGGAATCATTTTTGAGCTAACACTGAGTTACCTCAGAGGGCTAGAGCTCTTGGGTTAGGGCATAATCCAGGTAGCCAAGATTATCCTTACTTGTATTTGTATGCTTTACTTCAGTTTGTAGATTAATTTGTTGTTAGATGTATTTCTCTTATGGATAAGAATAGGTTACTTTTGATGATTTAGGATCTTGCATCCATTTATGCTTTTTGCAGCAGATTAAGCAGTGTTCAAAGAAGATTCAAAAGGCTAGCAACAGTGCCTTGGTGTTATAGACATATTTGGGCACTGCAACCCCAATCATATATGTCAATAAACCAAGGGTTCTTTAACCCCTAAAAGTGTTGTTTCATACCCTAAAGGATCATGGTCAACTGATTACATCATTTCCCAGAAGTTCCACATGAAAAACTACTCAGAAATGGCCAAAACTAGACCATACTGACTGCTCCATGGTCAATGTGTGATACATATTGGCTGCTACACTAGCCAGGTGTGATGCATACTAAAAGAGCCTTCTGTGGGGTGCGATGAGTGAGAAGAGACAAATGGCGGAGACAGTTTGCTAAGTGGATGCTCATGGAATCTTCTAGAAACTTATCCTATGACACTTGCCTCTTTGAATTCGCCTAGGGATGAGTAAGAGATCAAAGAAATCTCTAAGTGGAACCAAGAACTATTGGTGGAATGAAACTAATCAAAAACCCAGAATTTACTCACCCCCTTGCAAGACATCTATATATGGATCCCTCATCTTAGAGATCTATAGGCTGGAATTTTGTAATTTGTAAGGACATGTTGCTGGTTTCTCTTTGAGAGATTGTATTGTTGGGTGATCTTGCTTTTCATGAGGTGAAGAGGGCTTTCATGCTGGGAGGATGATGCTAGATCAAACAGCTGGGTTGTAATCCTCTCTTCTACTATCAATAAAGATATTTGAGTTTTCCTCCATATACTTCTGTATTTGTGAATCTTGCTATTTGTGAATGCAATTGTATGGTTAATGTATTTCTTATTCTGCATTGTTTATGGTATTATAGATCTCTATGCTTTGATGGTGTTTTGTTGCATTGCCTCTATAGGTTTTCTCTAAAGTGGGACAAGTAAGAAAGGAGTGGTAAGCTCTATCAAGGGAGAGAGGAAACAAGCAAGGAGCCAAGTGAAAAATTCAAGTTGGTACTCTCTGCTTCTCTCTTATCTATCATACATAAAGGAAATCACAAGTTACATTGATTTTTTGTTTCTAATATAGGTACCTATCTTAGTGGGACTATCAGATCGAAAAGACACTAATTTTCATGGAAGCACTTGGCCTTTCTTCCTCCCTTTGGGACCATGACTTGAGGCAAAGACTCCCTTGCTGCCCCAAAAACACAGATTTTCCTCATTCCTAGGACTTCTAGTGTTTGCAGCTCTTTAGTATGTTTATATTCTAGTTTTTCTTTGCTATAGATCTTCTTTATCATGTTCACTTCTTGATTTGCAATAGTCCTTTTGCGTGCTTTCCTTTCCTATAGCATTACCTAGCATTTGCTTCTATACATCATAGTTTAGGCCATCTTAATGCAAAACTCGATTTTTCCTAAGACATACTCATTTCATTGGTTGCTTGATTTTCTTGGTTGACTGTCAATTTCTGTGCAACAGATCTCTTCCAGTAGTAGGGTAGCTTATCAGCAATAACACCCTCCATCTGACCCATGCCCTACATGTTTCCCAAACCTCACCTCAATTCTGCACTAGTTTCCTTCATTTTCATATAACTTCTTCCTCTCTCCTTGAGCAAACCCAATCATTTTTCTCTCTCCTGGTGATTCATGGTAGACCTTGGGTGCCCTAGCACCTCATTCCAAGCTTCATCCACCTTTTCCACCCACTCGGACAACCTTAAAAAAGAAAAAATTTCTCTTAGCCTGCTCTTGTAGGCCTCCTGTAGTTTCCTTGTTTTCCTCCTGCAGTTTTCCTGTGTCCTCATGTAGTTTTTCCTGTAGGCTTTATTTTGAAGGTCGAGTGTGGGAAAAGCCTCCAAAAGGCCACCTAATACCTCCTAGGACCCATCCACACCATTTGACATCCTACCAACCTCTAAAACCGCCCTCTAACACCACCTATTCGCTGCCACACTCACACACAATAAATTAGATGCATGTTAAACTCACATAAAAACACATAAAAATCCAAAAGTATGTTTTTTGCCTATTTACTTCTAGAAATAAAATGGTTATATCTTGTTTACTTCCTCGAGTAGGTAATGGAATTTCTTTCATCGTTTTCATAGTGATTTTGGCAAAAGTAAAAATAGCTTGATAATTAGGGTTTATGTTATGAAACTAGCTCACAAAAATATAGAAAAGAGAGATCAATGCCTTAGAATTCAGCCTCTTCGAGGGGGCAAACTCCTTTACATTACACAAATGAACAATTTTTGGATGATTCTAATGATGAAACCTCCTTTCTATATATAGGAGTCTATGGAGTCACAATATAACCCAGCCGACCTAACAATAATAATATAAAGCCACAAAAATAACAATAGAGGGATTCTATGGGGCACAATAAGAAAAATATGGGGACAATAGGTGCTCAACAATATTAATACGGGATACAACTACAATAGTAATGGGGTAATCACTAGTATTATAGGGACCTAACATGACCCTCTCCTCCAAAAGAGTGTTGTCCTCAACGCTTGAGTAGTTCTGGATGCTTTTGTATAACATTCTTATCCTACCATGTGGAATCTTCAACAAATAAGTTCTTCCACTTGATGATATACTCTAAAATTGATTGATTTCGTAGCTATCAAGTTCTTGATTCTGTGACTACTTCCGGTTCCAATATAATTTTTCCTTCCTCGTCAAGTTTTGGCAATATTATTTGAACTGGGAGCTTGTCACCTATAACCTTATTTAAACATGAAACATGGAAAATTGGGTGCACTTGAGACACTGTAGGAAGCTCCAATTTGTATGCCATAGTACCAATCTTTTGCAACACCTTATATGGACCATAATACTTTGGTGATAATTTATTATCTTTCTTAGCTTGCTTGAGGGACATTTGTTTATATGGTTGTAGTCGTAGGAATACCCAATCACCTACATCAAAACTTCTTTCACTGCGATGTTGATCTTCCTGTTGTTTCATTCTATTATGTGCTAACATGAGGTTATCCTTTAAGAGTTGGAGGACTTGTTGTTGATGTTCGATGTGATGTTCCACTTCTTGAACCTTATAATTTTCTCTTAAATATGATGTGATGGATGGTGGCTGATATCCATAAAGTGCCATAATTGGGTCGTTTTTGTTGCTATATGGAAGGAAGTGTTATACCACCATTTAGCTAGAGGCAACCATTTGACCCATTGTGTCTATTTATCAGATACAAAGAAATTAAGATATCCTTCCAAACATTTGTTTACTATCTCAGTTTGCCCATCATATTGAGGATGATAAGATGAGTTATGAGCTAATTGAGTACCAAGACAAGAAAATAATTATGTCCAAAAATTTCCAGTGAAAATTGGATCTCTGTCACTTACAGCAATCTTTGGGTTTCCATGTAGCTTTTGAATTGTTTCCATAAATGTAGTAGAAACTGTACTGGCCTTAAATGGATGTGATAATGCACAAAAGTTTGCATACTTGGTAAGTCTGTCAACTACCACCATGATGACACTCTTTCCCTCAGACTTGGGTAAACCTGTGATAAAATCCATTGAAACCTCCTCCCAACTTGGCTTGGAATCGATAAAGGCTGTAATAGACCTGGGGTCTTAATTGTTTCAACTTTATTTTGTTGGAAAACCAAACATTCCACCACATACTTTTGAATATCCAATTTAAGGCCATCCCAAAAAAATTCCTTCTTAATCCTGTGGTAAGTTTTTAAAAATCCTGAGTGCCCTCCTAAGGGAGAAGTGTGCAATTCCATAAGAATTTTTTGTTTGAGTTGCCAATTCTTACAGAGATGTAAGCGATCTTTGTACCATAATGAATCATTTTTCCAGCTAAATGTATCATATGTACTAGAATCTTGTTGTAACTTTCGAATAAGTGCCCATACTTCTTCATCATTCTTCCATTCCTCCCTTGCTTCATTTATCCAATCTGCTTGGATAATAGAAATGGCGCAAAACAATGTTTTCACATCCACATCCTTTCTTGAGAGTGCATCTGCCACCACATTTTGCTTCCCCTTTTTGTAGATGATTTCAAAGTCATAACCCAACATCTTTGTGACCCACGTTTGTTGCTCTTTAGAGGATAATCTTTGTTCTAAAAAGTATTTAAGGCTATCATGATTCATTTTTACCTTGAAGTGTCTTCCCATTAGGTAGGGTCACCATTTCTTAAGTGCATGTAGTATTGCCAACATTTCCTTCTCATAAATAGCTTTATGTAAAAACTTTCCCTTGATTGGACGACTTTCAGAAGCAATGGGTCTTTCATCTTGTATTAAAATACCACCAGTTATATTTCCTGAAGCATCACATTCCACAATAAAGGTTTTTGTGAAGTTCGGTGTAGCTAAGACCTGTGCTTGGCACATTGCCTCTTTAAGATGTTCAAAGGCCTTTGCTGCTTCTGGAGTCCATGAAAATGCATCTTTCTTCAATAATGTTGTTAGAGGTGTTGCTATTCTCCCATAATTCTTAACAAACTTGCAATAATAATCTGTTAATCCGAGAAATCCTCGCAGATGCTTTATGGATGTGGGGATTTTCCATCCCTTAATGGCTTTAATTTTTCTAGGGTCTACCTTAACTCCTTCATGAGATACAATATGACCCAAATATTGCACCTCTTGTACTCTAAGGAAACATTTGGATCTTTTTGCATATAATTGTTTCTCCTCCAATAGTTGTACCACCCTATCAACATGTTCAACATGACCCTTCCACGACTTGCTGTAGATTAGTATATCATCAAAAAATACTAACACAAATTTTCTAAGGAAGGGTTTGAAAATGGAATTCATCAAACCTTGAAATGTAGAAGGTGCATTGGTAAGGCCAAAAGGCATGACAAAAATTCATAATGACCCTTATGAGTTCTAAATGTTGTTTTCAGAATGTCTTCAGTCTTCATTTTGATTTGATGATATCCTAAATGAAGATCCAATTTGGTGAAGTAAATTGATCCATGCAATTCATCCAATAATTCATCAATGACAGGATGGGGAACTTATCTTCAATAGTGAGCTTGTTGAGCTCCCTATAATCCGGACACATGCGCCATGATCCATCCTTCTTGTGCACCAATACTACTGGAGCAAAGAAAGGACTTTGACTTGGTTGAATTATACCAGCCTCTAGCATTTCTGCAACCATACGTTCAATTTCACTCTTTTGGACATAGGGATATCTGTACGGTCTGATGTTTGGAGGAACACTTCCTGGAATCAGACGAATAGGTGGGAGACCTTTGGGAGTCTCAAATACCTTGGAATGATTTTCCAGGACTTTTTGGAGATCTGGATAAATAGATGATTCCGATGTGGAAACATCTACCGAACATAATTGTGCAATTACACCTCTTTGCTCCTTTTTTAGAAGCTTTGTCATACCATTAGAGCTGATTATCTTTCCTGGTTTCCCTGCAATACCCTTAATTCAACTTCCTTTCCTTCCGTAGAAAATTTGATGAAAAGTTCTTGAAAATTAAAAGCTATTGTACCCAGGGATTGTAGCCATTGGACTCCTTGTACAACATTAGCACCTCCCATTGGAATGGAAGCATTGGGCTAGTCAATACATATTCTCCCATGGACAGCTTGACATTATGGCATTTTCCAGAGGAATTTATTGTTCCTCCTTTGCAATCATCACTTGACACTCTAGTGCTGGATATAGGAAGCAATTCAATTCTTTTGCTACCTTACAATGAATAAAATTGTGGGTACTTCCTGAATCAATCAACACTATTACCTTTTTCTTCTTGATTTGTCCTTCTATCTTGATGGTTTGAGGAGTGGTAATTATAGCCAATGCATTACAAGATATGGTCGGATTCATTTCTTCTTTATCTAGGCTTGTTTCTGGAGTATATCCTCTTCTTTTGACCTTTCTTGCTCCTTTTCTTCTTCGTCTTCACAATCTATGTAGAATAATTTCTTCTCAGCACACTTATGACCTTTACTATATTTGCTATCACAACTGTAACAAAGCCCTTCTGCTCTTTTTTCTTCCAATTGTTGTGGTGTCAACCTTATATGTTGTGGAAGGCTAGGGGTAACAAAACTTCCATCTTTATAGTTGTGACTGGTATGCTTCCTGGTTGCCATAATTTTCGTTTCCATTTTTCTTGCTAACCTGAATGCCTTCTCTAATGAATCAGGTTCCCAAAGGTGAACATCATGTTGGATATTATCCTCTAAAGTCCCTATGAACACATAAATCCTATGCTCCTCTGGAATATTTTTTACGCTTATGTTCAATTTTTGGAACTCCTCAATATGCTCCATTATTGAACCCGTTTGTTTGAGACTTATTAATCGGCTAAAAAAAGTGTTTCTTTTCCTATCCTCATAATGTGCTGTCAATTCTTTCATAAAAATTGCCCAAGTGATAATTTGTTTACGAGAGCAAAGCCATTGATACCATACAAACTGATTTGGTTCCAAATATAAAGTTGCAATATGTACCTTTTGTGTGTTTTTCACATTATT
>APFE031585489.1:24421-41035 GCA_000404065.3 Pinus taeda | reverse complement strand
CTCTTCGAGGGGGCAACCTCCTTTACATTACATAAATGAACAATTCTTGGATGATACAAATGAAAAGACCTCCTTTCTATATATAGGAGTCTAAGGGTCATTATATAATCAGAGCCTACATAACAATAATAATGTAAGGGCACAATAATAACAATAGTGGGCTTCTATGGGGCACAATAGTAACAATATGGGCACTACATGGGTACATCAATATAATAAGGGGATTGTACTAATAATAATAAGGTGTTACACTAGTAGTATAGGTGCCTAACAAATTGTCTCTAATATGGAAAATCAAAATTGGGGACATGACATTTTCTAGGATCTATATTTAGGTTGAGAAAGGAACTCCAACCCCAAATCAATAGGGGGTATGGGTACCTTTCTATCCTTGAGCATTCATGTTTTCAGAACCACTTCCCGAACATATTATCCAAGATGGAGCTTATGGACTTTATCATTTGGTCCACTATTCTTTATAGCTTCAATGTATGGGGGGCTAGCTTGCTTTAGTTAGAATGGGATAAGGCAGAGAGTTTATAGGTCTTCATGCTTTGTCATTTTATTAGGAGCATGAGGATAATACCCCATGCCATTGTTCACATAAAGTCCTAGCTCACCCCTTTAGGCTCTAGATCATTTTCAGATTGGTTTCTTTCTCACATTGCACTAGTGTTTTGTTGACTTGCTTACTAGTAGGGACCATTATCCATACCTTACCTATTTTCTCCTTAGAGGCCTTAGCCTCTAACAAACCTAGAGGATGGGTTCATATGTCCCAGTGTTTAGAGATCTTAAGTTTTCTCCAGTTAGTGGGCGTATTGATGGACCATGTCCCTTCTTTTAGGTGTTCTTTGGGTGTTACAGAGAAATTTGACCTGAGCAAGCAAGCTACTTTTAACCCAATCGATCAGAGTATGATCTACCCAGATGTGAGTGTGTGATCATGAACAAGATCAAAGAGTCAAGCCCCAACCCTTTCCTACACAAATAAATACATACAACACTTGTACATGATAAAATGAAGATCATAAGCTAAAACCTAGTATCTTCACAAGTCAGTGGAGTCCCTTGGGTCTGATGCAAAGGAAGGTCGCTTACACTTGAATATCTCATTCCAGCTGCAATAAAATAAGACCCTACACACAACACCGCCAAACAAGCAAACAATGGCCTTTTTGCAGAGGGGTCAACTTAAAACCAACATATGCAAGCATAAACCATATTCAAAGTATGGATATAGAAAAGAAACACATGTACACTAATCCAAAATGATAATACATAAGGCGTATACCTCCAAAAAAGAGAGGCCTCTCCTCGAACTTTCAACTTGGCCTCCTTCTCCCAATGCAACAGAGCTCCCGCACTATAATATGGTTACTTCCTCTTGTTCCCTTTCCTCTTGGTGAGATTATATAGGTTCATTCTATCCTCTAGGAGAATATATCTAGACACCTAGGGGTTTGAGAAGTTAGGAAAATTCTACAATAATGGACCTCTAGCCAACTCATACACAAGTGGGTCAAGTTGATCTCCTTGGGAATGACAAACTCTAGAAAACTTTTTCTCAATTATGAGTTTTTTCTCATTCATCTCAATTATGAAATAATAATTATCTCATAATTATAAATTTGTGACAAAATAATTATGAGAAATAACTCAATTATAGAATTTCACCCTTTTAACATGGAATAAATATCACATAAGTAAAATAAAAGGTGAAAGGGGTTGCATTCTAGCCAGCAACTGGTGTAAGTTGAACTTGGGTCTCTCTTACTACATCGGAGGGGAAAATAGGGTTATGACATTAGGTTCCATTGGACATCTCTCACTGACTAGAAAAAGGATGAATGAGATCGTTAGAGATGTAGTATATTTAGGTTACTTGGTTTGACCTACTAGGGGAGTTCAAGCCTTTCTATGTGGGGCACTCTTTGGAGTTGAGGGATGGAGTCCTATGCTGGGCACTTTTGAACGCTGAGATATGGCCTCATTGTTCAACCTCCTTACACATTACAACACTAGATGCATGTGCTCAGGATATCCCTAGGCCAGTTTTGAGTGGGTTCACAACTTCACATAGACTCTAAATAGTGATTGAGCACCACATTTCATGGGAAGATAGGATTTGCTAGTTTTTTCACACAAAAGATACCAAAATGGAGCAACACTTTATTTTGTGATGCCCCATCTACTAGGAGATACAAAGATGGTTCTATTTCTCTTTAAAAAGTCTTAATACTCTCTCCACCTTAATTAGGTATCTGAATTAGTAGTTCCTACTCATGTTTATGAGGGAGACACTAGTGCTCCTATCCTCCATTCTCAGGCCACTCCTTTGGTTGGACATGACTTGACGATTGCATACTTTTTCACATTGTTGATAGTGAACATGGGCACTAATGCCCTTGTAGGTAGCAACACCATTTTAGAAGGATCTAGGTTAGGGAGATCTCGGGGGGACTCTTTCATTGCTAGCACAACTTCTTTGGAGCTACATATTTACACCTCGAGATAGGGGTCATTCTTCTAGTAGGAAACCCTTCACTTCTAAATGAAAATGATAACTTCCTCCTTTGAGACAGATATGTACATAGCGTACTAGCTCTTATGGATAGACTTCTATCAAGAGTTTCTTCTCTTTGGCCTCAAATGCTAGGAGAGTTTCAATTAGAGTGGGATATCCTCTTCTTTCAGTGATATATCAAGGGGACACCGCCCTTATTCCCTCCTTTTTCGGTATTCTCCTTTAGGGAGTCTTTTGGTTTTTTTATTTTAAACCCTTAGCAATTTTTCAATATGTCCATCTCTTTTAGCAACATTTTTTCCTTCCTAGTCTAGAAAGTTTACATATTTGATTAGTTTCATCATTGGTTTTATAGGAGTGGCCCTTATGCTCCATTGTACTTAGCAGTATCATTGACCTATTTGTGGTCATTTTTTGAACATTAAGAGAATCATCTTATTTTTTGTTTCATCTTCTTCTTCACAACACCTACCTAGTCACCATAACTATAACTATGTCTTCTCCTCTTCGATGACACTCCTTGCAAGTTGCTCTTGGTGCAATTATCTTTATAGAGATTGTCTTCTCACAACCTTCCCAATAGTTCTACCTAGTACCGTTGACTAGAACTATGTTCCACCTAATTATCTCTTCTCCAAGGCTTCATGTCACCTTCTTTCCTTCACTTTGAGATATATGTTGGTATTGACTAGCAATGTATTACAAGCTCATTCTCTCCTTTCTTGCTTGTGTGTAGGCTGCTTC
This sequence comes from Pinus taeda, assembly GCA_000404065.3. Lineage (NCBI taxonomy): Eukaryota > Viridiplantae > Streptophyta > Pinopsida > Pinales > Pinaceae > Pinus > Pinus taeda. The sequence goes on along the minus strand of APFE031585489.1, from coordinate 37,764 downwards.
TCATTACATGCTATAGGCTCATCCTCTTTTATTCTTTTAGATATTTCTATGTAGTAGCATAATTGAAACTATCTTGTTTAGTTTTGTTGTCTCTCTCCACTGTCATCACCTTCCTCTCCTTGGGCCGCCTTCTTTCCTTCATTATGAACTACAAGCCTGTCTTCTCTTGTAATGAATTGCGAGTTCATACTCTCTAGTTTTTTCCTATGTTCACGGTTCTTCTTATTACAATTTATGGGCTTGTCTTCTTTTATTCTGTCAAACACTTCTATGGAATAACATAATTGGAACTATCTTCTTTAGTTTTGTTGCATCTCTCCTCCAGGCTAGCTCCTTCTTCTTCTCTATCTTCTCTTTGCTATGAGCTATAGGCCCATTTTCTCTTCCTTTGCCTCTTCTTCCATGTTTTATCCTCTCTTCTCCTCTCTGTGGTATAGGTTATGTTAAGCATGCCTTTTTCTCTTTTGTTTCCCTCCTTTTTATGGATTTTTTAAATTCCTTGAGCTACCTAACCAATTGTTCTAACAGGTCATTTCAAAGTTTCCAATCCAAACCCAACATGAAACCTCCTCATAGCTAGCTTCCAACCACCATATCATACTCCTAATGCTCTTCTCTTGATGTGAATTCCTTGTGTACCTGATTATGTGTTGCCTTCCCATTGGGCAGTAAGATTTTGGAGCACCCTTCATATTTTTCTCATGACCTAATGGGGCTCTCACCTTCATTTATATACCTAGTCATCATCTTCTATGTCTTCTCCTCTTCAATAATTCTATTAGGAAGTTCCTCTTGTTGGCTTCTCTCACATCATTCATAGTAGTTGTACCTAGTATCTCCAATTGCAACTCCCTTCCGAACGATTGTCCTTTGTAGTCTTCTCTTGTTGAGATTATCTTTTGTCATTTTCTTAAGACTTCAAGCCTTCTTTTCTTCATTGCAAACTATAGGCTTTCCTTCTCCAACAATGTATTGCAAGTTCACACTCTTTGCTTCCCACTACATCCTATAAGCTCACCTTCTTCTCTTCTCTAAGAGATTTCTATTGGACAACACAACTAGAACTATTTTCTTTAGTTTTGTTGCCTCTCTCTTCTAGGTCAGCTTTGTCATCATCTCTTCTCTTCTCTCTACCATGAAATACGAGATCATTTTCTCTTCCTCTAACTCTTTTTTGACTTCCCCTCTATTCTCATTTTTGTGATTTAGGTTATGTTTTGAATGCATTCACTTGTCTTGTTTACCTCCTTTTCTCAAGCTTCATAAACTTCTTCAAGTTATCTGACCAACTGCCTTGATGGACCATGGTAAGGTTTCCTAAACTCACCAGGGAGCCTTCACATAACTTCCTTCCAATGGCCATCTTGCATGAGTTCATCATGGATCCCATTATTTATTCCCTTATTATTGGGAAATGATATTTTTTAGTTTCTTCCATCCTCCAATCATAACTCTATGGGGTTCTCACTATTGTTGGTATCCCTTGATGATTAGATAACCCGCAAGCCATTGTAAGGATTTTGGGGCCTTCTTGTGCAAACCCTAAGTATAGTTCCACTAGAGGGCCATGGTTTCCTTGATTGAGTGACATCCTTCATGTCACAAATCATTCTCACACTTCTCTCATTGGGTTACATCATTACTCAACTAGTAGGGCCTTGCCACGTGGTGTTTCCATAATAGCTAACGAGACCCTTTAGTCACCTCCTTCCAACTATGAATTTTCCCATAAGTCCTACTTTCTCCACTTCCTCCTTCCATATACCAACTATAATAATGGACCAAACTTCACACAATATATTAATATGACAATTCACTCTCCATGTGGACTCCTCAACTCACATCAAATTGCCTTATTGGATGAGTTATAGGACATCCTTCCTTCTCAGTTTTTCTTGTTGGTGCCTTCCTTAGGTGGTCAAGGATGCTCATTCATGGGATAGGTGTAAGGACTCGTACAATGGCCCTTGCCTCAACCAACCTCTATTACACTCTTGGCTCTACCTTTGATGCTTATACGGTTATACCACCCTTGCATTTCCTTTTCATTGCAACACTCTTCACCTTTATTTATTTATCTTTTTCCTTCCACTCCAAACTGTAACTTGTGTGCCTTTTAACAACATTAAACAATGCACATATTTGTGCAATCATGATCGTTGATCTGTTCTATTGACAGTGGATCTTCCTGGAACTTTCCCACTATTTAACCCTTTAATATTTTGGGTTTGGGCCGATTGCAAATTAATCTAATCTCAGATTGATCTTCAATTGGCCATAACTTTTCATTCAATAGAAGTTTTTATGAGCAGAATATACCATTGGAAAGGTATCAATGATCTCTACGCAACCATGCTATTTGTAAGATCTATTGAGAATCATAACTTCATCAAAAACTTGAATAACTTCAAGAACACATATATTCATGTAATGAGACCTCGTGAAAGATCAAGTAGTCATACTACTTCACAAAGAGTCTCGTTGCTTCTTTGATCATCAAGGATGATCCTATTGTTGTTGTCGCATACATCCCTTTGACATCAATGACATCTTGTTGTCATCAATGACAACATCATGTGAAACAATATCCCCTTTTGTCATTGGTATCAACACCCCTAGACATTGATGGTGATTGGATTTCAAAGCAAATCAATAGCTTCTAGTGAAGTGCGGTAATCTCTCCCTGCTACAATTATAAGTGTAATGATTGCAATCTCTCCTTGGTACAATTATAAGTGTAATGCCTGCAATCTTTCCCTGTTACAAATAGAAGTATAATCCTTGCAATCCCTCCTTGTTACAAATATAAGTGTAATGTCTGCAATCTCTCCCTGTTACATCAATGTTTGCAATATCTTCCCCTTCGACATCAATTGCAAAGGGTCACAAATATTTGTAGAGCGTTGCCATGTTAATGATCCAGTATGAGTACCTATTTCTAAATGATCCTATGGACTTGTCGGAACCATGCTTCTTTCTTATTGTTATACACTCTCCCCTTGCAACCATGCTTCTGCTGCATGCTTGTTCTCCCCATGAGCTCATCCTATCACTATTGTTGTACTCCCCCAAAGATCATGATCCTTTATTTATTTGTAGGAATTTGTTATATGGCTGCACTTTTTTCACATATGAGATATCACCATCAAAACATAGTCTACATACTTCATAATTGATTTTTCAAGTTTTGATTTGACGAGCAATGATCTTGAAGAAGCTTTCTTCAAGGAATTATATCTGAGAAATCATAATTAATCGAGGTCCTCCTTGACCTCTTCTCCATCCTGCCAACACTGATAGTAAATCTCTCTCTATTGTACCATCTAGAGTTAAGTCTGTTATCTCGAGCAATGTGGCCTTCATTGTGACATATGTGACATTCAACATCGGGCTTCAATATTTGTTGATATTGCTGTCACATTCACTTTATTTGGTCCACGTCTCCATCGAGGTATCTTATAGCAAGTACTCCACAAGTTTATTCATTGGATTCTGGTACATTGGTATTTACTTACCACTTCGATAATTAATTCATTACCTTAGAGATTTTCCATAGATAGTTAGTACGCATACTAGTGCAGTGAATGTGATACATGCATATGTAGTTATCATATGCATGTCTTGTATGCATGCTAATATTTCTATGTTCCTGATAACTCGAAGTGGGTCATAACATACATCCCTCTTTCAAAAAACTTCGTCCGAAGTTAAGGTTTATATAGTATATCGGTGCTTATTTTAGTAATTAGTGTAATCATATAAGGATTATGTTCTATGATTGAATTTTCATTTATAATTGTGAGGACACTTAAAATTTGTATTTTTAACATTTATTGGTTACAATTTTAATAGTCAATCCCTACCCCATCCGGGCTCCCAAGCTATTCTAGAATCATCCTATCATTCCTGATCTCTTCCGCTCTCATCTTATCTGTCCTCTACTAGAATATTCCATGGCCTTAGCTATACTGATCTAACCATTCATAAACCTCAAGGGTGATAACGTCGACTATATTGAACTGATTACCCAGTAGGCATCTAACAGTCATCATCACACGTCTAGGGGAGCGTGATTCACATAGTCCTCCCATGACTCTAGGTTTTGGAGGATAAATGGTGGGTAACACCTCTACCCTTCCTAGTAGGTGTTGGAAATATTGAGGGGGGGGGTGAATCAGTATTTCTTTTCAATTGTTATTTTTATCAGTTAAATAATTTATATTTAGAACACATAAATGAATAACAAAAATGAATGCTTTTATTAATATAATCTTTGCAATAAATCAAGTACAATGTATATAGGGCTTCAACCAGTTGCCAAGCACCACCTTGGACTTTTTGTGAGGCTCCAACCTCCAGAGCACCAACCCTATCTTGTCAAGGAACCAACCTTGGATTTAGGAGCACCAACTCCCAGGACACCACTCCTTCCAATTTTGAGGCACCAACCCCAAAGGCTCCAACCCTCTGCTATATATTGTCTGGATATGTTTGGTAGTAATTCTCTGCTCCCAACCCTGTTGGACCTACGACTTACTTCTGTCCTCTTGCTTCTTCCACGTCTGCTAGACCTTCGGCTTCCTCTGTTTCTTACAATTCGCCTGTAGTAAACTTTCCTTGTTCTCTATTATAGATGCTTGATACGCCTGACCTTTCGCTTCCTTCTTCGCTCGCTTGATCTTCTGCTTCCTCTGCGCTCACTCGACCTTTTAGCTTCCTATTTCTCTTCGAGTTCACCAATACTTAAAAGACATGTTCATTTGGAAGAGAGGCCGAATTACAATAGTGTTGCATATTAAAATTATATTAGAGAGGCCCTTTTTAATATTCATACAATAGACTCATTATTTACAGAGGACATCATAGGAGAGGCTATACCCATAGGGAGGTCCCACATGCCACCTCACTACCTCAATTCGCAATCGCAACCCTTTGGCTTCACAATATAACATTGTCGATGCCCCTATTTCCGACTGATGCAATATTCCAATAAGCTTCCTTTGATAACTCAATCGTGTCCACAACTTATATTGCAATCGGCGGTCGGGTTCACAAGACTTATCGCAATCGGCAGTCTGGCGGTGTCAACCCTTTTGAACTTTGCAATTCAATGGATGCGATAGTTAGTTAAGCCATGCTATAATGTTGTAGCGGGTCCGCAATGCTATCACAATCGCAATTTTCAAGTGGCATTCCTTTGTGATACATAACTTCCAATGCGGATGCAATACTATTAAATCATGTTATAGTGGTGTAGCGGGTCCACAATAATATCGTAATCGCAGTTATTAATGTGACATCCATTTATGAATTACGATATGAAAGTTCCAATGGGCGGATGTGATATTGCATTGGGTTGTTACCATAAACTGTTGGGTCTGTGTATTATATCACAATCGAGGATTTTAGTGTAGCAACAACTTCAATACTTATGATGTAATATTAATTTAAGATGTATTATAATGGCGCAGCGGGTCCACAGTGTTATCTCAATCGACAGTTTGCGAGACTTCCACTGGCACAAGGATTAAAAACCTGAATTAATCCTCGTAGTTGACCGTGATCTAAGGGTTGACTTATGAGATCGATGGCTAGGATTGAGTGCGGGACTTTAGCCACAAGTGCGGGACTTGAGTCTGTACTTTCCTACCCCTGCTCTTCCGATATGTTAACTCCTCTGATACTCTGTAGTACTTCTTCGATATGTTAAGTCCTTTGATATTCTCTACTATTTCATGCGATATTGCTATTAACTCCTATGTTAACACTGTTTATGCACCTCCGTCGATGTGTTCCTCTTTGCTTTTCGTGGCTTCCAGTGACCTCTTCCGATAGCTCTTCTTTGACTGCTCCTATTCTTAACTTCCAATGGCTTCCAATGTCTTTCCAATGGCTTCCCTGATGGCTTTGCTCCTTGGCTTCTTGCTCCTGTTTCTTCACGGATCTATTCTGCTTCTCCTTGGCTTCATATCATCATTTAGTATCTATAATATTGCTATATTGACATCAATGACAATCTAGGTCAACAATCTCCCCTTTATTATTGATGGCAATATTCTTCTTCTCTCCCCCATTGACATCAATGGAAAAGGAGTGCACAAAGACTCCCCCTGTCGAACTGCTCCTCCTGTCATGCGACATCTTTATGAATCAACTTAATGTGATGCTAAAGAAATAACCCCCATCTTTTGACGAAGATGTTCAAATGCTTGTTGAGGAAGAGGTTTTGTGAAAATATAAGCTATCTGCTCTTTAGTATTGATATATTCCAAGATGATGTTTTGTTCAGCTACTTGTTCACGAAGGAAATGATACTTGATTGGTATATGTTTGGTCTTTGAGTGCATCACTGGATTTTTGCTGAGGCTGATAGCACTTGTGTAATCACAATAGATGGTGATTGGTTGATTTGTACCTATGTTGACATCTTTTAGAGGTTCCTTCATCCATAATATTTGAGTACAACAATCTGCGACAGCTATATACTCGGCTTCAGTTGTAGATAGTGATCTGGATGTTTGTTTTTTTGCTGAGCCAAGATACTAGATAATCTCCTAGGAAGAATGCCTTTTCGCTAGTACTTTTTCAATCATTGACACTTCCGGCCCAATCAGCATTGGTGTATGCAGTCACAGTAAGAGTTGAGCTCTTAGGATACCAAAGACCGAAATCAAGAGTTCCTTTTAAGTATCTGAGAATTCTTTTTATAGCCAACAAATGGGATTGTTTAGGAGTTGATTGAAATCTTCCCACCATTCCTACTGCTTGTGTAATGTCGGGTCTCGTAACAATTAAGTATAGAAGGGCTCCAATTGTTGACCTGTAATGAGTTGCATCTATCGGAGGAGAGTCATTATCTTTGCTTAATTTGCAATCTGTGGTCATAGGTGTGCTCATGGGTGCACAGTCTTCCATTCCATATCTTTTAAGCATGTCTTTAAGATATTTGGCTTGAGATATGAACATGCCTGCTGTGGTTTGAGATACTTGTAGTCCAAGGAAGTAAGATAACTCTGCTATCATCAACATCTCGAACTCTTTTGACATATTTTGAGCAAAATCATGGCTCATCTCATCATTATTACTAGCAAAAATTAAATCATCAACATAGACAAGTGTGACTAGTAACTTATCCTCATCCATCTTTATTTAGAGATTACTTCCTGCCACCCCTTTCTTGAAGCCTTGTTGTTGTAGATAGTGATCCAATCGTGCATACCAAGCTCTAGGAGCTTGTTTCAACCCATATAATGCCTTTTTCAACTTACAAACAAAGTCCTTTCCTTTTGCTAGATTAAACCCTTCTGGTTGCTCCATGTAGACTTCTTCCTTGAGTTCCCCATTAAGAAATGTTGATTTTATGTCCATTTGATAGATTTTAAATCCTTTTGAGCAAGAAAATGCCAAGAACATCCTTATAGCTTCCACACAAGCTACTGGTGGAATGGTTTATTCAAATTCAATTCCTTCAATTTGTGAATAACCTTTACAAACAAGCCTTGCCTTATTTCTGATGATTTGTCCATCTTCATTCATTTTGTTTTTGAACACCCACTTGGTTCCAATTATATTTTTATCCTTTGGATGAGGTACCGGCTTCCATGTCTCCATTCTTCTTGATTTGAGACATTTCTTTTTCCATGGCTTTTACCCAATGAGGATCCTTACTTGCTTGAGTAAATGTTTCTGGTTTTATCATGGATAGAAGAGCAACATCATTTTTCTTTGGTGTACTTGTCATCCTTCTTCGGGTTTGCATCCCTTCATCTATATTGCAAATAATTTGCTCTTTTGGGTGATATTTTTGGAGAAACTTCATCTTAGAAGGGGTTTGAGATGGTTCTTTTTCCTTGTGTTTTTCTTGATATTTTTCTTCTTTTTTCAGGTTCTTCAATGAGAGGGTCAACTTCATGTTCTTCAATTTCTTTTTTTGGAAGGTCTTCATCAATCTTCACATCAATGCTTTCTACTATTTTCCATAGTCGATTATTGTAGCACTTGTAGGCTTTGCTCCTTGTGGAATATTCAAGGAATATCCCCTCGTCAACCCGAGAATCAAATTTTCCTAGTGAGCCATCATTGATTTTTATGAAGCACTTGCTTCCAAAAATCTTGAAGTATTTTACTGAAGCAGGTCTTCCTTTCCATAATTCATAAGGAGTCTTCTCATTATTTGGTCTTAGTTGAGTTCAATTCAAGGTATAAACAACTGTCCCGACTGCTTCTCTCCAGAATTTTGGCTGCAAGTCAACTGCTATTAACATTGTTCTTGCCATTTCTTGAACTGTTCCATTTTTTCTTTCAACTACCCCATTTTGATTGGGTGTTATGGCAGCAGAGAGTTCTCTTTCGATTCCATGTACTTTACAGAATTCATCAAATTATTTTGATGTGAATTCTCCCCCTCTATCTGTTCTGAGACGTTTAATCTTAGAGTCCTTTTCATTTTCTACAAGATCTTTAAGATTCTTAAAACACTCAAATGCTTCAGATTATATTTTATGAAATATACCCACATCATTCTAGTATAGTCATCAACAAATAAATCAAAGTACCTTTCTCCTTGGAGTGTTGGAGTTCTCGTTGGTCCACATAAATCAGCATGGATGATCTCCAAAGGCTTTGATGTAGAAAACTCCTTGGTCTTGTGGCTAGTTCTAGTTTGCTTTCCATGTTGACATGGACTACATACTCCTTGGTTTGGCTTGAATAACTTTGGGATGTCTCGTATTGCATTAATATTGCTAATATTGATCAAGTTATCAAAGCTTCTATGTCCAAGTCGCGTGTGCCACAAACAACTTTCATCTGTTTGACTTAAGTAACATTTATCTTCTTGAATTTTGTTCAGAATGTAGATGTTATCTAGTTTTCTAACCCCTTTCGCCACAAGTTCCCCTGAGGAAGAGTTTCTTATTTCACAATCTTTAGTGCTAAAGACAACATTATGTCCTTGATCACAGATTTGGTAACACTCAGAAGATTGTGTTTGAGCCCGTTTACTAGCAAAGCATTTTGAGCCTTTCCTTTTCCATTAATAAGGGTAACACTTCCTTTTTCCAACAATTTTGGTAGATCCACTTCCAAAGGATACATTTCCTTCCTTTTTGTTCAATGAGACAAACTTCCTTTTGTCCCCTGTCATATGTCTGGAGCACCCACTATCCACAAACCAATGATTTTCATCACTGTGAGCACATAGAGCTAGGCCACATTTATCCGTGTTGGGATTCTCATTTTTTGCTTTTCTTCTTTTGAGGGGGCAATTTTGTTCATTGTGTCCATTATCATTACATAATGAGCAAATCGGATCAAATTTGGCTAAGCGATCAAAAGAGTTGTAGGTCTTGATTTGTCCTTTCCCTTTGGAACCATATGGTTTGTTTGTTTGATCCTTCAATTTTGGTGTTTTATTCTTACGGGCCATGCAATGTCTAGCTTGATGACCAAAATTTTTACAATAAAAACAATGCCCAAAAAAGGTAGTTTTGTACCTGTTGTAATAGCCATGATTTGAATCAACATTCTTCCTTGGAGTTACTCTCTCTTCATTCTTTGGATTTGAGATGGGCCTTTGATGAAATAGTCTTTCTTCTTTTGGGTTGTTGGAAAGTACGTCGGCATAGCTTTTCGCATTATTCTTAGTACTTGATGATTCCCAACCCTTTTTGACTTGCTCTAATTCCTTCCTCAGAGATACTATTTCCGCTTCACGTTCTTCACAAATTTCTTCTTTTTCTTTTAGTTTATTTTTCATGAGGTCTTCCCTTCTTTTTGTTTCCTTGTTTTATACCTTGAGAGAGATGATTTTATTTTGTAATTTCTCATTTTCTTCAATGGAACTCATTAACAATTCATCTACATTTCCTTCTAGACCTGAATCATCATCATTTGTGAATGCCATGAATAATACTTCTTGGCTTCCAGCATGGTCATTTTCTTCATCTGATTCATCATTATCTCCTTTGCAGTGAGGGAACTGATTAGTTGATTTCTTTTTGATGACTACAAATTCATCTTCATCAGACTCATCTTGCTTAGAGAAGAAATTCTTATTGAGCCCTTTCTTTTTGTATACCATCCTTTTATAATTTTCCTCACCATCACTATCATGCTTGGGAGGACATTTTGCAGCATAATGACCTATTTTTCCACATTTGAAACAAATAAGAGGGTACTTACCTTTTAGCTTAATTACTTTCTTTAGACTTCGTACAAATTGCACCAATTTTGATTCAACATCGGAGTCATCACTTCTAGTATTCCATTCTTTCCATTTTTTTGATTTTGAGGCCTTGAATGTTGCATCTTCGGAACTTGGGCATTCTTTTCTCATCTCATAGGCAATGAGGATTCCATGAAGTTCATCCATCTTGAGAGTATCTAGATCCTTCATTTCTTCTATAGCACTTACTTTGGAGTCAAATTTGTTTAGGAGAGATCTTAAGACCTTTTGAACAACAATGCTTTCTTCAATGTTTTCTTCAAATCCTTTAAGAGAGTTGGCCACTTCAGCTATTGATCTGATATTCACCCTATGAGTGCCATCAGTTGAAGATTTGTTAAACAAAAGGTATTACAGACTCGTGCTGGTGTGTGTTCTGTGTTATTTAAGCAACGGATTGATCAGATTGCCAATACACAGGCATTTAAAGGGAAAGATAACAGAGAATTACAGTAAGGAACACAAAGACACAAACAATTTTTAATAAGGAGTTCACCCTATTCCCCAGGGCTACGTCTCCGGTCCAGCTTTAGTGGTGGCCTTGTTTTATTGTGTTTTACAACAAAGAATTCACAATGCAGGGACTCAATATGAGTTCTCCTGACAGCAGATTTTGCTTAGCAGGGTGGTTCTTGGATTCCCCCAAGCCACTCAGAGTTCACAGACTCTTTTTCTTCCCACCAGCTCTGTGACCCTCGGTCTATAGTGGAAAGAGCCAAATATGATGCTTAGTTCGGACAAATTCCTCTATGGGAAGGCTCGAATCTTCAAGCTCTGGGGTGCTCGATGCTGCTTGTGGTCAGCTCGGCCCTCTGTCTCCTCTGATTGGCTTTACTTTTCTCTGTGTTCAGTCCTCCTCCTAGGGTTCACGGTTCACTGTCTCTTTGGTCACTTGGACTCCTCTCCAAATCCTCTTCTTCTCTTTCGACTGTCTCTATTCATGGCTTTAACCATTCAATCCCTATGCCTGTTCGATTCCTCTCCCGCCTGCATCGATTCACCTTCTGTAGTTGTGCGTGGAGTTCCCTGTTCGGTGTCAGCATGAACACTCAGGAAGTGCCACGTGTCTCCATTTAACTGGTGCCAGCATGCTTTGTCGGTTCGTTCCTCTGGTTATGTCGTGGATACGCTCTTTCTCCACTGTGGCGGTCAACAGATTCCAAATCCCTTTAAATATCGGCTTAATTCCCCGTCGATTCTGCTTCTTTCTATCGGGCGCAATCTCAGCTGTCCGATCTGGGCTCCTCCAAATCCAACGTCATACGCACGTCAAGCGCGGTTGTCTTGCTCGACCATTAGCACGCGATCACGGCGATTTTTCTCTCACCTTTGCTGCCACGTGTCAATTGCTGAGTGGGATCGCTCCGCTCTCCTCCAAAACCTCTTACCGTTCAAGGGCACCCTGATCAAAACCGCCGGTTTCCAAGGCGCAGGTCCCGCCTTTGTCCTTTAGCGCTTTTTTTCTTTCTACGCTCACGGTTCTCTGGCTCCCAACGTGACCGAGTGCTTAAGGCTTGCCCATTTCGGCCCCGTTTGCCTAGCGATGTGCGATTAGTGCTAATTGCGCATCAAAATCGCCTCCTTTTCCTGATCTAGGGCTCCCAAGGGCTGTTTTGACCTCCTGCGCAGTCTCCATGGGCCTCGGTTAGCGCGCTTTGATCGAGGACCTTGTCGTTCCACGTCGGTTGCCATGGCCACTGGTTCAGGGCGTTTTTGATGCTATTTTGGATTTCATTAGAGATTTGTTCAACTCGATACCGTCAAAGTTCTTGACAGTCTTTTGTGGATCCGATTCGGATCACGGCCTCCCTACTGAACAAGCTTTTGGAGCACCAAAAGTTGGTTTTTCTTCAAGCATCGACTAAGTGAGGAAACTGTTGTCTCACTTGTCCAATCTCAATCCACTTCGCATTGCTCGACTTCGAACCTTTAAGACCAATTCTGAGGTATTCCACTTTTCCATTGCGCGTCGTCCTCGCCTTCCTGTCCAGCACTGTGTGTTCCTGCAACTTATTAAGATATTCAGGTAGTAGGTCATCAACAGAAGGTAATTGACTCTGCTCTTCAGGGTCCTCAACCATTGAAGGTTCAAACAACCTCAAGCAATTTGCATTCAAGACTGAGTAGATGTGCATGTAAGCTGGCAGATCAAGGCGAAAAGCATTCTCACCAATCTTCTCAAGTATCCTGAAGGGTCCATACCTGATAGGTTTTAGCTTTTTACCTTCACCTTGCATTATGTCCTTGCTGATATACAGCCAGACTTGGTCTTCAACTTGAAAAGTATGCTCCATCCAATGCTTATCATGCCTAGCCTTGTACTTGGCCTGGCACTTTTCCAACTGTTCCTGTACTGCCTGGTGGATCTCCTGGATTTGTTCAATGAACCTATTTTCCTTGTCCACATCACTACATTCATCAACCATGGTATTTTTATGAAAGACAAAATCCAAAGGAGACCTTGGTATGAAACCAACACAGGTCTCAAAAGGAGATCTCTGTGTAGAAGAGTGTTTGGCTCAATTGTAAGCATGATTCACATAGCACAAGTGCTCATCCCAAAGCTTAGGATGTTTGCTGCAATATCCTCTTAGTAACTGGATCACCATCCTGTTAACTACTTCTGTCTGGCCATCTGTTTGTGGATGAAAAGCTGTGCTTTTCTTTAATTTGGTGTCCATTAGTTCCCACAGACTTGACCAAAACTTTCCCATAAATCAGGTGTCTTGATCAGATACTATAGAAGTGGGTAATCCAAAATGAACCCATACATGTTCAAAGAATAACTTTTTAGTTTGTTCAACTGTAATCTGTTTACTACATGATATCAAAATGCACATTTTGCTGAACCTATCCGCAACAACATATAGATAATCATGACATTTCCTAGATTTAGGCAGTCCTCCAACAAAATCCATGGAAATGCTTTCCCAAGGGTGAGAAGGAACTGGCAAGGGAATGTACAACCCTAGTTTTATGTTACTGGGCTTGGTTTTAGCACACATAGCACATCCCTTCACATATCTAGAAACTGTCTCATTCATTTTCAGCCAATAGCAGAACCTTTGCAGCTGTGCAACTATTTTACTTACCCCAAAGTGACCTGATATCAGAGAAG
>APFE031585489.1:10921-21125 GCA_000404065.3 Pinus taeda | reverse complement strand
CACTCGGAGTACACAGACTCTTGTTCTTCCTACGAGCTCTGTGACCTTAGGTCTACAGTGGAAAGAGCCAATGACGATGCTCAATCCAGACAGATTCCTCTATGGGAAGGCTTGGATCTTCAAGCTCTCTGGTGCTCGATGCTGCCTGTGGTGAGCTCGGCCCTCTGTCTCCTCTGCTTGGCTTTATTGTTCTCTGTGTTCAATCCTCCTCTTAGTGTTCACTGTTCACTATCTCTCTGGTCACTTGGACTCCTCTCCAAATCCTCTCACTCTATTTTCTACTGTCTCCATTCATGGATTTAACCATTCAATCCCTTTGCCTGTTTGGTTCCTCTCCTGCCTGCGTTGATTCACCTTCTGCAGTTGCGCTTGGAGTTCCCTGTTGAGCGTCAGCACGAACGCTCAGGAAGTGGCCACGTGTCTCCATCTAACTGGTGCCAACATGCTTCATCGGTTCGTTTCTTTCGTTATGCCGGGTATGCGTTCTTTCTCCATTGTGGTGGTCAAACGGATTCCAATCCTTTTAAATCACGGCTTAATTCCCTATCGATTCCGCTTCTTTCATCGGGCGCAATCTCAACCATCCGATCTAGGCTCCTCCAGATCCAACGTCATATGCACGTCGAGCATGGTTGAATTTCTCCACAGTTAGTCTGTGATCACGGTGGTTTTTCTCTCACCTCCGTTACCACGTGTCGATCGCTAAGTGGGATCGCTCTGCTCTCCTCCAAAACCTCTTAGCGTTCAAGGGCATCCCGATCGATATCGCCGGTTTTCTAGAGCACCGGTCCCACCTTTGTCCTTTAGCTCTTTTTCTTTTCTGCCCACGGTTCTCCGGTTCCTAACATGACCGAGTGCTTAAGGCTCCCCCATTTCGGCCTTGTTTGTCCAGCGATGCACGATTAAGCGCTAATCACGCATCAAAATCACCTCCTTTTCCCGATCCGAGGCACCCAGGGGCTGTTTTGACCTCCTGCGCAGTCTCCATGGGCCTTGGTCAGTGCGCTTTGACCAAGGTCCTTGTAGTTCCGCGCCGGATGCCATGGCCACTGGTTCAGGGTGTTTTTGATGCCGTTTTGGATTTCATTAAAGGTTTGTTTTACTCAATACAGTCAAAGTTCTTGACAGTCTTTTGTGGATCTGATTTGGATCATTACGGGCTATGAAGTGCTTATACATACAAGTCATTCTACCATAAAGAATTTAATGAATAAACATTTAACTAGTGGTAAGTTGACTAGGTGGTTATTTTTACTGTAGGAATTTAATGTTACCATTATCGAGAGACCAGGAAATCAAATGTTGTAGCTAATTATCTTTTTAGATTAAATAATCCTGGATAAATAATTCCTGTAGATGATTATTTTCCTCAAACATTTTTTTTGTATCATCAAATTCTCCATGTTTTTTTGATAAAGCTAACTATTTAGTTACAGGTAAAACACCACCCCACCTATTCACTCGAGAGAGGTGGAAAGTTATTCAGAAAACTGGTCCATATTCCTGGATTCAAGGAGATCTCTTTTACATAGGACTTGAAATTATTATTTGTAAATGTATGATAGAGGAATAAGTGTTTGATATCTTGAAAGAAACCCATGAAGAACCTTGTGGGGGCCATTTTGCTGATAGAAGAACAACATATAAAATTATCCATGCTGGATACTTTTGGCCCTCCTTGTTTAAGGATGCAAAATAGTATGTCAGCCATTGTGACAATTATCATTGAATGGGCCAACCTGGTCAAACCAATGAAATGCCTTTGTGTCCTCAAGTCATGATTGAACCCTTTGCAAAATGGGCTATTGATTTTGTACGACCTATTGTCCTTTAAAAAACCAATTTCTTGGCTGTGTAGAAATTGTGTTTAAGACATTAATGTTTATTATTACTGTCACTTTATGTATGATGTATCCACAAATGAAGGACCTAAAAGACTTGGATTTTAACCCTTAATACTTAGCTGATATGAAAATCTCAAAATTCCATATGATGCTGGATATAAATGTTGAGTGAAGAATGCTTTGAAAGGTTAGAGACAATATGTTGTTTTTCACAGAAACTATTATCTGTAATGCTTTGAGAAGTTAGAGAAAATATGTTGTTTTTCACATAAACTATTATCTGTAACTTAGAAGAAATATATAAGTATGGTTTTTAAGTATAGGAGTACTATTTTAAGGAATTTTAAGTTCATTCACATTAAACAAAGACCTGCAACTTCATTACTATACTTAAAGAAAAGAAGACATATGATGACACATAATAGAGAAGTTACAAAATCATACCCAAAAATGTGTGGAAAACTTCTGGTACTTTCATTAACCAACAGTTTATCAAAAATACAGTGGCCTAGTCTCCAGGTTCTTCAAAATTTGAACCCTTTTTCTATAATTTTCCCTCTTTTTATACATTATGAGACAGTTGGTAATCACCAAAACTGTCAAAATGCCTAACTATCTCCTAGCTGTTTAAGGTAAAATTCATTATAGAATATTACATTGGAGGGTGAAAGACACCTTATTATTCTCAAGAAAACAAAATAACAAGAAATAATAGAAATTAGAAGGTGATGGCTGCTCACTGTTCAAATTTGTGGCTTGACTGCTGATGAAGTTTCTTTATAGATGTTCTGATAATAGCTAGGCTATTTTAACACAAGAAACTGCATCTTTCCAAAACTTCATGTGTGGACTTGTGGTTATGGGCCCACGTATCTATCGAAAGTATTATGATTGGTGGAAACACAAAGAAACTTGACCAATCACCATTCCTTTGAAGTTTCGGTCATCCGCCTCTAATCCTAGTTATTCTCCTAAAACAACGGAATTGGTTGATTTACGTGGAATATCAGTTACCATGGAACTAAAAATAATTTAGACTCTAGTTCATAACCTTATCGCGTCTGCCTTTTCCACAAACCTTTGCCTTCCCCACGAACCCGATAGGAAATAGAACTGCAATTAAAAGACTTCTCAAGTAAAAAATTTATAATAAAACCCGTGCACTTTTTAATGCGTTATCTGTTGGATCTCGTCCCTTTGTGATGAGCGGTTGTGATTGATCTAGACTTCAATGGATTAAATTGCATTCCATAAACCATCGCATCCATTTTCTGAATTAAACCTCATCCATGTTAACCACTTGATTGCCATCGGATCTACATTCTTCAAGCGAACGACCCTGATTAACTAAGTTTTTAACTTGGTTTTATAACTTATCGCATTTGATTTTGGAGTAAACCTTGCCCTTATTAACTGCACGACTACCTTTATATCTTCTACCTATTGATCGGACAACTCAGATCTTCTCCCGGGTTTCTCGTGTTCAAAAGCCATTAATAATATAAAACAACTCATTTCTTTCGGACTTTTGCATTTTCTTTTATTTGTATTATAACATAATATTTGATTTTTTTTTGTGATAAAACTGAAAAAATAAATAAATAAATAAATAAATTAAATTAAATAAAATTAAATAAATTAAATTAAATGACAATGGATGCTACAACATCTGGCTCCACCTGGAGATAGTTCTTTTGCCACAGAATCACTAAGAACCACAGATCAATGCCTTCACGTCAGGCATGGAGTCACATATTGCTTAGCCAATTTAAATTCTATGGAATTTGTACAATGAATTCACTCTGGTATCTACAATGACAAGATGCTTGTTCTTTAGAAATGGAAGTAATGTTTGAGGTACTGCCCATTGACAGGCAACTCTAAGATTCACCATCAATATTCTCCAGGAAGAATTTATTATTTTCCCTTGCTTCTATAATTTTGAATGGGTCATACCAGAGAGGATCAAACTTCCATGTTTGCCCTAATCTTCTCTTCTAGTATCCCACCTTAATACCAGGTCTCCAACTTTAAAATCAATTTCTTTGGCCTTTCTATACAAAAAACCCTTCATCTTTTATTGATACATAATCAAATTATCTCTTACCTTATCCCTACTTTCACTCAACTCTACTACCTTATGCATTCTTCTTACCAGAGCATTGGGCTCTTCTTTTGCCTCTTGAATCATTGCAATCATAGGCTTCACAAGCTGACTAGGGAACAAAGCTTGAGTTCCATACATTAACTCAAAAGGTGATTTGCCTGTAGACCTTCTTGTAGTCACTTGAACAACCCATAGAGAAAACTTTAACTTTGAATCCTAGTCTTTCTGATTCTCTGCAATAGTTTTCTTAAGAATCTTCATCAACGTTTTGTTAGTGGATTCATCCAATCCATTTCCCTATGGATGATAAGTTGTTGAATGAGATAAAATAACATTATACTTTTGACAAAAAGAAATTACTTGAATTGAACACTTGAGCATTGTTTGTTATAATTTTGACAGGGCATCCAAATCTGCTGAAAATATTTTCCTCTTATAACTTCATCACCACCTGGTCATTTTCCCTTTTAGTAGGCATAACTTCTACCCACTTGGTTAAATAATCAGTAGTTGTGAGAACCCACTTGTGATATCCACTTGAAGGTGGTTTAATTTCTCCAACAAAATCTAGTCCCCATTGTTTGAATGGTTCTTCTATGAAGATTGGGATCAAAGGCAAGGGAGCTAACCTATCCTTCTCAACAAAAAACTGACACTTCTGACAGCTTCTGATAGCTTCTAACAAGCTTATACATATCACCAAATAGGGTGGGCCAATAAAACCCTGCGTGGAGGATTTTATATGTGGTAGCTTTCCAACTATAATGTCCACCACATAACTTCTCATGATAATATTTAATGGTCTCTATAAATTCATCCTCTATTAAAAATAACAATAAAATTCCCACATGATCCTTCCAATACAATTTTCCCTCAACAATCACATATAGTTGTGCTTTGATTTTTAATATTCTATATTTTGTTCTATCCAAAGATTGAGGACAAGAGAGAAAACATAAATAATGGACTATGTGCTTGTACCATTATTAACATAAAAACTTATATCTGATCTTCATACCTAGATTTGATTTTCCTTCACCTTCTTCAATTATTTCCTCATTTGCAGGTATTAGAAAGTTGATTCCCAATGCTTGAAAGTTTGACTCTGTTAACATCTTTACCAATCCCTGCCCTTTCAACAACTTGGTGGTCTTTATGTCCGGATCATACTCTTGAATTTTGCTATCCACTTTCCTCTTTTTCCTTCCACATCACTCTGGACTAAGACATATTTTATTGCAACATTTGGCACATAAGCAATGATCTGTGACTGCAGCACAAAAGTCCTGAAGGCCTTTAGGGCTTCTACCAAAGCATATACCTGTTTTTCGATAATATTGTACTTTAGTTTAGTATCTTTGAGAATCTTGCTAAAGAAAACAACTGGCTTCTCCTTTTCTTCATCATTTTTCTGTAACAAAACAATAGCTATGGAATTAGGTGATGCAAATGAAAAAACTTGAAAAGGCTTTTGATAATTAGGGCTAATTAAAATTGGAGCTGCTTGTAATGCTTCTTTAATCTTGGAGAATGACTCTCTGGCTTCCTTGGTCCAATGCACTTCGTTTTACTTCTTCAACATATTCGTAATTTCTTTTACAATTTCAGCATAATTGGACACAAACCTCCTTAAAAAGTTTATTTTTCGTAGAAATTTTTGAATTTCTTTCTTACTCTTGGGTAGGGGTATTTTTTGCACAACTTGCACCCTTATTGGATCTATCTTCACACCATCTCTAGAAACAATGTGCCACAGCAGTTTGCCCTCTTATAGAGAAAAAATAGAATTCTTAGGATCCAAGGAAAGCCCAAATTTCCTACATTTCTCAAAAGTCTTTTTAAGATGGTCCAGATGCTCCTCATCAGACTTAGAGAAAACAGTGATGTCATCCAAGTATATCACTACAAACTTATCTCCCACAAAAGTAATGTTCATTGCCCTCTGAAATGTTTCACTTGCATTGACCAACCCAAAAGGCATTCAAGCATACATAAAGGTTCCCCAAGGAGTTGTGAATGCAGTATTTTTCTTATATTCTTTATTAATAGCCACCTGGTTATACCCAGAGAACCCATCCAGCATGGACATTCTAAATGATCATGTTACCTTCTGCAACTGTTGGCTTGTAGGGGCCTAACCTAGGTTCAAAGGTGAATTTAGCCAAAAAAATATTGGTACTACTGGCCCTTTCGGAAACAGTCTGCGGAGCGCGGACTGAGGTCTCACCCGAAGTAGTATGGGAGGGTGCTAGAACCAGGTTTTTGCACCCTGGGGATGCTTGATGAGCTTCTGGTGGTCCGCGGTTTGACCTTGCGTGCACGTCGCTACACACATCTATTAGTCCATCGTAACTTGTGATGTTGCCTTTACGCAACCCTACTTAGGGCGTGATCCGTATTATACCCAAGTTCCTTACTATTTAACATGTTATTACCCAATTACTTAACTTATCTTGGTAAGACTAGTGATAATTAATAGTATATCCAACAATCATATAAGTGCGCAATATAAATGTATTGTAGAAATTTTGAATAATATAAAACTTATTCACGGAGATTATCCTGACTATACACTATTTGCGGAACATGCATAATACATAACCTCCTCTACGTTTATCATCAACAATTTGCGGAATTAAAACAATCGCATGGGCACATTGAAACATCAATCAAACATATCAACACAGTATATCACAAGGAAAGCATCCAGTTGAAAACCCCAACTATCTGTATATTATATTGATTGAGAACATGTAACAATACAAAGTACAATACTCCTCACAAGTACTCAGTACTATCTCCACCTGTTACACACAAACTAGCTCAGATCTGAATCAATCACTAGCTCAAATCTCCTCCGTTGTTTGCCTACCTCCATTGCGCAATCCTGCATGAGAATACTACTAAATGGCTAAACCAAACTCATATTTCCCTTGTGTAACACTACACAATCCTCATTGGCAACTCAATCCCACTGATTGTGCAAATCACATGCATAACTATAGTCACAACTGACAGTTGTCTTGCCCTTTCACTCACCTCTAACACTTGTCTCCAATGAACTGTCCATGCACTGAGTTAACTGATGTATTCCTCAGTTGATTATGAGTTAATAATTAGTGAATTAATTAATAACTAATTCACATCACTCATCACTAGTGCATTTGTTAGTTAGACTAAATACAACTAGTTCAACTAAGTCAAACTGAACACAACTCCATCAATTGCTCATCCAACTCCACAGAACTCAATCATTGAAGTTCTAACTGAAGTCCTCCATGCAATAGCTCAACTAACCCATAAGAAAAGTGTATTTCCTTCTGGCATTTGCATGTGCCACATCTGTAGCTCGAACTGAAGTGCTCCAAGAGAATAAGATAATTTTTATAGTCGAAATATTATTAAGAGCTAATAATATTCGACTGTTCTATTTTTAGCCTGACAGTATAAAAATAGACTCCACCCATATGTCTAAAAATAGAGGTCCATCTATTTTTACCAACATGACCAATCATCCACAAATAGCATCCTGCAACTCATAGACCATGATCCATATGTCTACAAATAGACATAGTCTAAAAATAGACTTTGCGCCAAAAATAACCTGCGGGCCCACTTAGTGAAGGCGACTTCTTTTCACTAAGCTCCATCATCTTGTTGCATTTTCAACACTCCCTCTCAACAAGATATGGATTATTAGCAACCCCTATCTTGTCTCGATGGTACTTGAATTTTCTCCTGGTGAGCGCCTTCGTCAAGATATCAGCATCCCGATCCTCGGTGGGAATATATGGAAGTAACATGTTTCTCTGCTGCACACAATCTCTGATATGATGGTACCTGATGTCATCCATTGAGCTCCCTACCCAATCTGCATCCTCTTGTCTGTACCAAGATCCATATCCTGATGTGCCTCTCTTGAGCCTGCACACATGCAACTCCACCAACTGTCGATAAACAGTGGCATCCACTACCTCCGCTGAAGTAGCATCCTCCTTCCTCCAACCTCCAGGAAGGAACGCAGTCTTCACATCCATCTGATGGATGTGCCACCCCATCTACATCACTCTTTAGATCCATCTCGAACCCACCACTGATTTCCCCTCCGGTCTTGGGAAAATCTCCCATGCACTATTTCTGAAAATCGAATCATACTCTTCCACCATGGCATCTACCCATGCGAGATCCTCCACAACTTCCTCGAAAGAGAATGGCTCAGTCACAACACATTTTCTCACAAGAGCCATGTATCTAGTGTAATGATCAAGTGATTGTCTCTATCTGCGCAGTGTTGTAGGTGGTCTTACAACCTTCTCTGCATCTTGAGCCAGCCGCTCAGCTTCTGTAGTGCGCTTTCGCCCTCTGATGGTTGGCGCTGCATGAGTGGTCTCTTCCACTCCATGAACTTCATCTTGTGGCTGATCCACATCCTGAAGCTCATCCTTAGGAACTAATAGCTCCTCATCTACATGCAAGTGTGGCTCCCTCTCAATTGAACACTTCATGGCTTTCTCCTCCTGAAATTTTAAATCCCATTGCACAACAGTCTTGCAACTGTCTGGCAAATACACACGATAGTTGTGGAGCGTATTATTGTACCCCACAAATATCCCAACCTCTGCAGTCGGATCTGGCTTCTTCCTAGAATCCTTCGTCACATGCATGTAAGTAGGAGAACCAAAAATCCTCAAATGGGAAATATTAGGCCTCTTACCAGAATAAACCTCCTCGGGTGTACTCATGCCAAGTATCTTGTGAGGACAACGGTTCTGCAAATATACTGCAGTATTGCATGCCTACGCCCACAAGTGAAGGGGTAGGTTCTGATCATGCAACATCACCCATGCAACACCCACGATCATTCTATTCTTCTGCTCAACAACCCCATTCTGCAGTGGGTTATGGGGAGCTATGATCTCTCTTCAAATCCCTTCTGTGTTGCAAAAGTCCTTGAACTCGCCAGAGATGAATTCACCACCATTGTCGCTCCTAAGAGCCTTCACCTTCTTCCCTGATTCCTTCTCGACCAGTGCTTTGAACTCACAAAACTTTGAGTATGTCTCACTCTTCTTCTGCATGAAGAAGATCCAACACTTTCGAGAGAAATCATCAACAAAGATCACATAGTACATGTGCTTTTCTGTCGAAGCTACTGAGAAAGGTCCACACACGTCTGTGTGAATTCTCTCAAGGATTGTCGTGGCGCAACTATCCTTCTCGTGAAAGGTGGCTTTCACAAATTTTCCCAAAATACACCCCTTGCACTAATCTGACTGCGCAAGAGTGCCTTTAGGAAGCCCAGCAGAAATCTGTTGCAGTACCTTCAAGCCTCCATGGTGAAGGTGGCCCAATCTTCGGTGCCACAGCTCACCATCATCCCAGCTCACCACTCCTTTTGCCTTGCATGCCATTGCTGCACAACCATCTACATGCAATTGATAAAAGTTCTTGACTCGAACCCCTATCTTCCAGGTTTCTCCAGTTGTCTTACTATGCAGGAAAGCCTTTCCCTCGCTGAAAAGAACATCATATCCCTTTTCTTCTAACATCTCCACAGAGATAATATTCTTCTTCAATCCCGGAACATGCATCACTTCCTTCAATACGAAGGGTTTGCCAGACTCCCTCTCAAAGGAAATGGTACCGATACCGGTTGCACTATATCTACCATCATCGCCCATCTCGATGTGCACTCCAAGATCTTTCTCATCCAGATCAGAAAACAAATATCGATCTCCTGTCATGTGAAAAGATGCACCACTGTCCAAGAACCATACCGATCCTATCACACTTGATACCAAGCATGCGATCAACAAAAAATCCAACTCAAACTACGAGGCTAAGGCCTCTCCTACTACAGATCCAGTAACTTGCTTATTTTTCTTCTTCTGCGGACAATTTGTGGCATAGTGTCCATGCTGGTGACAGTGAAAGCACTTCACCTTGGACATGTCCTGCTTCTTGCCTTTCGCACCGGAATGAGAAGCTTTCTTGTTCTTCCCCTTCTTTTCTTTGGCAGCCAAAGTGCAATTTTCTTCATCAGATGCCTTTGATGAAAATTCCCTGGTATTCCGCCTGATCTCCTCTTGCACAAGATCCGACCAAAGTCTCTCCCATCCTGGCAATTTCACCCAACCATTGACAGAGTCCTGATAGGAATTCCAACTCTTCGGAAGACCAAGGAGAGCCAAGCTCACCAAGTCCTCATCATCGACAGTCACCCCCACACTTCCCAGTCATTCCCGGAATTGGG
>APFE031585485.1:253846-294387 GCA_000404065.3 Pinus taeda | reverse complement strand
GAGAGAAAATAACTAGAAATTGCAAATAAACA
Organism: Pinus taeda; assembly: GCA_000404065.3. NCBI lineage: Eukaryota > Viridiplantae > Streptophyta > Pinopsida > Pinales > Pinaceae > Pinus > Pinus taeda. The sequence goes on along the minus strand of APFE031585485.1, from coordinate 294,355 downwards.
TTGTATACCTCCAGATCTTAAAAATGATGTAGCTAGGGCTACCAGAAACCTTATCGCATGAAATGAAAGGGGTTCTTCACTGGAACAGATGCTCCTAACACAATAGAGCAGTCCTCTTGGCCCGAAAGTTGTCAGAAATAGTAGACCTAGGAAACGGCAGTGGGATGCAGCTCTACCGACGTCAGATTTGGATCACCAATGGACGCGGCCCTCAAATGGCTCTGATACCATGTAGGAATTTACAGAGTAAGTTCCTCAATAGAACACCAAAGGACACCGCTCACAAATAGATCACAGATCAATACACCAGTATTTTGACGTGGTTAAAACACTCAAAGAGGGAAACAGTCCACGGCCTGAGCCAACGCGGCCACTTCAGGCAATTTATTAATAAAAAATGAAATTTTACATAAGCTTCTCTCATGAACAGTTAACCTACAAATGACCCTCCATGCTCTTTAAATAGAGATCATGGACCAATCGGGTGTTAAGCCACGGGTCAAGTGTCGGTAATACCGACGAGAGAATGAATCGTCGGATCACTACATATCGTGACCGTCGGATTGTAAGTTACAAAAGTACATAGTAAAGAAACACATTTTACCTAACTCTACACTAGACCAAGTTATACTTAACTATTTCCTATGTGTCGGAATATCCTAACACAAGGTTGTGATGCAGGATAATGGTTCCGGGAAACAGCTGATGAAAACTACGCAACAGTCACTAAGAGATGGAGACGGGCAATCTGAGTCGACAATGACTGTTTGCAAGGTCTAGTTCGGCTAGGAGGAAAAATTGCACAAATTTTGGGAGTAACAGTTATGGCTGCTAGAAGGCAAGGCAGGCATGCTCTGTGCATTTTTCAAATGAACAGGGAACGAAGTTGGATAGCTAGATTTGTGCAATTTTCCAGAGGAACGGGTTGGGCTGCATGAAGGGTTAACAGGCAAGGATTGTGCAGTTTTTCTGGGGAACTGCCCGGGAGACTGGCAGCAAAAACTGCGCAATTCCCATAGGGAACTACCAGTTGGCTACTCGGGTCACTGGCAACCAAAACTGCGCAATTCCCAAAGGGCACTACCAATTGGCTTCCCGAGAGACTGGCAGCAGAAACTACACAATTCCCAGAGGGAACTGGCAGTCTGCTGCTAGGGGTTGATGGCAAGAAAAATTGCACTGAAGTCGGGAGGCCAACGTATTGATCATCTCTATGCAATTTCTGAGCTGAGCTGACTAATGGGAAACCGAAGGCATGCTCATGAACATTGCGTAATTTCTGAGATGAACAACTGGGCAATTGTCAGGATGACTGACTGGGAAAACTGTGCAATTTTCTGAGGGAGACAGGAACGAGCACTTGGTGTATGTCCAACTTGTTTGCGAAATTTCCTCAATCATTTGAGCGGGTGAGGTTAGTGGCCTCTGCGCAATTTTTGAGGGTAGTTAGTCTCGGATGACTGTCGAGTCCGATTGTCCAGGTGGCCAACATGAGAGCTGATTGAATTTCTTACGGGTAGCAGCTTGAAAAGACTAGCTTGGTGCTTCTACGTTGTTCTAGTTGACAGTTGATCGATTCGATGGTAGGGTAATGGTCCGACTGTCAGAGGAGAGTCAGGTCGTCATAACCTTCAACAAAAATTGCTAAGTATGTGAACAATCGAAAAATGCATAGGTGATCATACGAACACACACTCGCATGACTTGGCAACGAAACGACCAAACCATCCAGACACACATGTTCAATAAGACTGAATGACGGTGTAAGTGACAAGCGCGACACTCATGATTGATCGTTCATTGATTGAGACGATGTTTGCGTGAAAGTGAATGTGACTTCGTGTGTAAGTGCGAAAGATGATTTCATAGCGAACACAACAAGCACATACGAAGCGAATAGTTTGAGCATAACCAGAACATGGTTGCAAGCATAACTTAGACATCATCATGCAGAGACTTGAATGTAATGAAAAAGCAAGGCGGATGTAAAGACTCACATGAGTTCACGGAGTGAACCCAAGTGTGTTCAGTCATCAAGTGAAACTCTTCAAGCGAGGCTCTGAAATTGGTGCTAGCCAAAATTTTGGAGGGTGGTTGTAGCCGCTACAACACTTGGCGACACACTAGTAGAACTCCAGCTTCTTTGTTTCGGTTCATTTTTAGCACAGGGCCTTGGTCTTTCGAGGAGTATTGAATCATTGTGCGGGTTACTTCAGTTTCCCCACTTACCCCATGGACATATGTGGTTCACCCTTTGCGAACTCAGTCAAACACAATCAAAAGTTCAACTTGAATCTCAGTGTTTCGAATCCAGGAAGGGTAGTTTTGCTCACGAGTTAAATATTTTCAGAGTATAAGTTTTCATCTCTGGTGTTGCTCTATTGTGAGCAAGCCTGGACAGTACCCCAGCGAAGTCACGCAGGAAAACACACATTGCTCCACTGCCAACAAGCCTGGCCAGTACCCTGATGGAGTTGCATGCTTCACCTCTATGTGTAAGAAACCTTTCTCTTCTTTCGCCTTTATATTTTCAAGAGGACTGTGCATAGGAACTTATTTATTTTTGGGGCGAAAGAGGGATCCCGACTTATTAGGAGTCGAAGAGGTTGTTCCTTCAGAGAAACATGTAAAACCTCTGACATAGGTTTGCTCGTTTAGATTTCCCCTTCTCCATTTCTACTAGTTGGACGAGCTTGAAAACAAAGAGCAGAAGGTTGAGTACAAGCATGAGGCTTCCCACTGTAGACATAGGTTCATAGTTAGACCAAAACTTCCCTTGCATACGGTTCGTATTTTCCATCAAGACTTCATCAACCGAAGGTTACAACCAAGCATAGAGAAGGTGGACACAAGATTGGCCAAGTAATGCATTGTCGTTTCCTCAAATTTCAGCCACATACTCTATTCAAAAGCTAAGACGCAGTAGTTGGCAACACTTATTTCCAAAAACAAAAATAGTAATATATCAACCAAACAAAATGAACATGAACAAAAATAGTAAGAAAAATCAAACAAAGCAAAAGCAAAGATAATAAGCAAAACAAACCAAATGAAACAATACACAGTAAGCAAAATATGTACATGGCACGGGCGCAGCCTGACCTACTGAAAATAATGTTTGAGATCTTGGCCAATGGCACGAAGGTTGTCAATCTTCCCACCCAGTGATTGCAAATGATGTGTGTGTGGGCCAAGCCTCTCGTAGACCTGTGCAAGTCCACCGGGCTCTGCTACCGGAACCTGGTGGCATTCCAGAAGACCTTCAAGTGAAGACAACACCATTGTTTCAGGTACTGTGTGCAACATGGGCTCGAATAATGGCACGGGGTAGTTTTTTTTATTCCGGGAAGGGTTCAAGTTTCTGAAGTCGATGCGTAAGCGTATTTTCCCAGATTTCTTACATGCGGGATTTAAATTAGAAAACCAATTATGATGACGAACTTTTCAAGTAATCCAAACACTTAAACTGTTATTTAATCTTTTCGGTGAAAGGAGTGCAAACAACATGTATGTGTTACATGTTCTTTGCTGCAATGGTTTGTCTCCTCCTTTACCTGGAATCTCATGTTGGATTGCTCACGTGTGGCATGTACTCAAGTCATCATCTACTCGTGCAGACCCATCCCGATACGGTTTTCTGAATAGGTCAATGATTTTTCGTTTTTGTACTCTGTAGCTTGTACCGAGATTGGCCATCTTCAGATCGTGGTAGGTTCCCATGTTGCTTTGTTCATTTGTAGTGTTGTTCCTTTGTGTGTTCAGCATGAGTACTTCATAAGCAGCATCGTTGTTTGTGACTTCGAACTTCAAACAACTCGAAATCGTGCGTTGTTCATTGTTTTGGATCATTGAGATACATTCAGTCCTTGAGCCATCATGTGTTCCCAATTTGTCAAGACTCATGGCCCACAGCTTCTCTGTATATGGACCGTTTGGCATGATGGTATTGTTGCTACTACTGTTGTTTCTAACACTGCTACTATTGGAAAAACAAATTGTACAAGTTTCATTATCATCAGTTGGGCGAGGAAGGAGTCCCAATTGTTTCTTTGATAAGGTTGGAGCTGGCCATGTAGGATAACACTCCAATGTCTTTTCCAGGAGACAGTTTCCAAACATGAGTTCTGCGAAGGCCAACAGTTTGTTCTCGCTGTTAAGGGAAGTGACATTGTGTTTCATATACCTCTCGGATAACACCCGGATTTGGTTGTCTTTGTCGTTGTACGGAAGCCACATATGAAACTAGTCTGTAGCAAAATATCCATCTATCTTGCTAGACCAGTCTCTGCTAATTTGTAGGTCATATGCTTCCGGTATGTCCACAACAACTATGTTGATGCATTGGTGGACTCGACCGTCATGGGATAGTTGGATAATCATGTCTTGATTCACCAATGGTTGGTACTAAGGTTTTTTCAAGTTGGATGATTCTTGCGGATGTTTCGCTCCATCGTGCATTGATCTTCTTAGCAATGGAGAGCGGCATGACATTGGCTGTCGCGCAAGAATCAACCAAGTAGTTGTGAACATTGTAGTTGAAAACTTCGAACGAAAGCAGCAATGGCGGGTAACCTAAGTTTTCTTCTTCCATCTGGAGTGTATTGAGCACAATAGATAGTGATCCAAGAGGTGTGCTTGCTCCCTTGTTGGTAGAGATTGTGTTGTATGATGTTGTTTGTCCTAACGTTCGCAGCAGGATATCTCGTTGACTCTAGACTTTAGCTAACTCGAACAAACTGATGTTCACCCGAGTTTTCTTCATGTCATTGACTATGTTGTATTCTAAAGGTGGTGGACTCACCGAGGTGTTCGAGGTGGAACGGATGTTCGCGCTATTCGGTGGAGTGTTATGCAACTTGTTGCTCATGGATGTACTCTTATCCGCTGCTATCTTCCTGGACTTTCTTCGTGTCTGTTGCTTCGAGGCAACCAATGGATTTTCCTTCTTTATCAGTTGCCTCACCTTCTCTTGCATTTCCCCAAGTGTAAGGGAGCCCCTTTACTCCTAATATTATAACAATCATTTTTCTTTTGACGCTGCTTCTCGGTGTTCGTCTTTGAGATTACTTGCAAGCACTGATAAGCGTTCACCACATGCCCAGAACTTGGTGTTTCGTCAGGTGCAACCTCTTTGTTATCGTCAGTGTCTTCCGACTACTCTTGCACATCGCCTTTTGCATCAAGTGTATGACTACAAACAGAGGTAATGACTTTCTTCCAATCTGAACAAGAGTCCTCGAGGTGGAACTCTTCGTCGAAGGAACAGAAATTAGGATCAGCGCATTGATCGAGTTGGAACAAAGGCTTATGTGCAAATTTGGAAGCGAACTAGTTGTTGCTTGATGAGCTGGTTGATGAACTGCTTTCCTGTCTCTGTCTGGGCAGATGGATGCTTGCAAATGTGTTCGTTTTCTGTTTCTTAAGTTCGGACATTCTGGTGGCCAAGTTATTGACAGGGCGAGTGAGGATCTCAATATCAGTTGCTTCCTTGTCTCTGCCATTGCTTGGGGCTTTCTGATCGCATCCTTGGAGTCTTTCGTCGATTCGTCATCCTTGACTCCAATTGCGCGCAAGTCTTTTTCAACAGCAATAGCCTCTTCACAGCTTTCTAAAAGTGTTGGCTTCGTAGCTCACTTGACGAACTGCGGAATGGTGGTTGGCAGTGCAGACGTGTAATAGTCAACAGTGATGGAGTCATGAGGTTTAGTGTCTACTGCAAATTTGTTCAAAATACGCATAAACCTCTAATTGAAGTCTTTCACTTTCTCTTTTCCCTCCATCCTGAGGCTTCCCAATTCCTTGAGAATCATGGTTGGGGTCTAGTCATCCCCAAACTTTTCAATGAGCATATGTTTAAAAGAACCCCAGTTATGTATGGAGTTGGGTGGAAGGTTGTGATACCACGTAGTTGCACGGTCATCCAAGGAACATGGGAACTTTACATGCTACGTCGTCATAATGTACCTCAAGTGTCTGCAGCGATAGGTAGAAGTTGTCTAAGTGCTCTTCTGCCTTCACCACGTTGTCAGGGTTGAACTTGATGTTCATTCTCTCCACTCGCTACGCCATCTTGTGCAGAACAACTAGGAGAGCCAATGGTCCCTAGGTCATCCATTCAAGATTTGGGTTAGCCATCTCTTCGTCTTCCTCATCTTCTTCCTCTCCTTCGGAGTCTTATGGTTCTGGATCTGAGTCTATCGGTTTCTCTCTACCTCCACCTCCCCCACTGCCTTCCCCTCCACCTCCTATACCAAAGTTCAATCCCAAAATCACAACAGTGCCTTAATCGTCTTAAAGGAAGATTAGAGGTTCCTCTCTGTATTCAATAGATTCCTCTAGATCTTCAAGCGTGGCAAGCACTGCTTCTTCCATTGATGATACAACAACTCTAGTGAGAGTGGCTTTTGGCTTCCTAGATGTGTGTAGAATATGTTGTACGCCTGGGATCAATCTGAATGCTTTCGCGAACTAGCGAGTGACGAGACGGACGAAGCAAAGGTGTTGATATGAAATCTTGTGATCAATTCTAGGAGGTGAGGAGTAACCAACTACAGAGTCGTGTGAGAGAGAGTGCGAGTCACTGCCCTAACCAAATGATTGATGAGTGAGTGTGAGGGGAATTTCAGCCATGTACAACTAGACGCCCTCCTTCTAGCGCAAGAAAATTTGATGGTGTTGGACCTGCCAACATTCAAGGGATCACCCTAGTATGAATTCCCAACTATACCTCACACCGTTTGATGTGGGAGTCCCATCCAGTATGATGGCCTGGTTTCCATTGTCTTAAGGATCTACCTCAACTCTTGCTTGTCAGCACAGAAGAGTGGTTCGCTTCATCTTCGAGAAGTCAGGTTCACGAGCCTCGTGAGTGTAAGTGTCACTTGTGTCAATGGTTCTTTCATTCTTGAGGGAGAGGGTGAGAGTGAGTTACAGGTCGATTAGGAGCAACCCCAACACATCTAGGAACACACAACACAACAGGACATGCACAGGTTCCAGCAGAGTAGTCCACACGAATGTCGCAGTCACAACATATAAGTTGAGATAACACGTACAACACTCATGTAGCAGTTTGAACGAGTGCAATGGTTGTTACAACCAGCTTCATGTGAAAGGTCTGTCTAATGTTCAGGAGATCAGTTTACATGTGCGGGACAGGTTAACAGCGTATACAACACATTTCCATTAATAGATTATGTACTACAACAAATGAATCAATTCAAATATAGAACACAGGTTAAAGCAACATGCATTACAAGTGTTAAAGGGCAATCTTACAACAAATATAATATATGTGTGAAAACGTGTTGGCACGTTAGCAGGCTTCTGAATTAAGCGAAAGTTCCAAGACACATCGTTACACCATACATCACTAACCCCAAGTGTGGAGTGTTGGAGCCACTACTTACTGCTCAAAGAAAATATTACAGGCTCTCTTGGCTATGTGGGAGGATCAGAGGTAAAAGGTCCCTTTCATGTACAAATGAGGGGGTATTTATAGCCAAGGGTGAAATTGACCCTTTTGGTTGTTCGACTACCCTCATGACCGTTTGACTTCCATGACTTTTCGACTTACACGACTCTTTGTTCAACAAATGGGTCTCTTGGACTTCCATGTTACATCACATTGATTGACAACAAGCCCATAATGGAGATGTGGATGACATGACTTAAGACATGACTCGACATAACTTGACATGACAATGTTGGTACATTTGTGCTGTTGTTGGAGTGCATGTCGAGCTATACTATTGTTGGGTGATGGATGTCTTCATGAAATATCATAGCTTCACCTTTGCATGGTGAAGTGTGTGGAGTCTTTGATGGTCCTTAGTTCACTTGATGAAGCTTTAGCTTGTTGTTCCTTGCATGTTGAAAGGCTTGACAGGCTCATCTGTTCGCGAAGGTGCATGTTCATCGCGTTCGTCCACTTCGCATGCTTCGTTCGTTCGTCGTTGGTGAACCTATCCTTCTGCATGTGCCCCCTTTGTTCATCCCATTCGCCATTTTGTCATGTTTGTTGGTGTACATGTACCTGCAGTCACTCACGACGAGACAACATCACATCGAAAACCTCCTAGTCTACCATGACATATGATCATTTCGGATGCAGGGGACTAAGAGAGACAGCAAGGTTGTGATGCAGGATGATGACTCTGGGCAACTGTTAATTAAAACTATGGAAGAGTCACTGAGAGATGGAGACGGGCAATCTAATCCAACAGTGACTGTCTGCAAGGTCTGGTTCGGCTGGGAGGCAAAATTGCGCAAATTTTGGGAGGAACAGTCTAGGCTGTTGGAAGGCAAGGCAGGCATGCTCTGCACATTTTTCAAAATGAACAGGCAGTGGAGCTAGAATCTGGATAGCAAGGTTTGTGCAATTTTCTAGAGGAATGGGCCAAGCTGCATGAAGGGTCAACAGGCAGGGATTGCGTTGTTTTTTTGAGGAACTGTCCAGGACACTGGCAGTGAAAACTACGCAATTCCCTAAGGGAACTTCCAGTTTACTTATGGGGTCACTGACAGCCAAAACTGCGCAATTCCTAGAGGGAGCTGCCAGTTGGCTATGGGGGTCACTGGCAGCCAAAACTGTGTGATTCCCAGAGGGAACTGTCAATTGGCTTTTGGGGTCACTAGTAGCCAAAACTGCGCAATTCCCAGAGGGAACTGCCAGTTGGCTGCCCAAGAGACTGGCAACAGAAAATGCATAATTCCCATAGGGAACTGACAGTATGCTGCTAGGGGCTACTGGCAAGGAAAAATACACTGAGGTCGAGACGTCGGCCTGTTAATCATCTCTGCGCAATTTCTGAGCTGAGCTGACTGATGGGCAGCGGAAGGCATGCTCATGAACATTGCGCAATTTCTAAGATGAATAGCTAGTCAACTATTGAGATGACTGACTGGGAAAACTGCGTAATTTTCTGAGGGAGACAGGGACAGACACTTGGTGTATGTCTGGCCTATCTGCGCAATTTCCTAAGTTAGTTGAGCAGGTGAGGTCAGTGGCCTCTACGCAATTTTTGAGGGGAGTCAATCCCAGGGTGACTATTGGGTCCGACTGTCTAGGTGGCCAACATGAGAGCTGATTGAATTTCTTGCGAGCAACGCAGCTTGAAAAGACTAGCTTGGTGCTCTCGCGTTATTCCGGTTGACAGTCGATCGAGTCGATGGCAGCGTGATGGTCCGACTATCAAAGGAGTCAGGGCGTCAGAACCTTCAGCAAAAATGGCTAAGTGTGTGAACAATCGAAAGATGCATAAGTGATCATATGAACACATACTCACATGACTTGACGACAAAAAAACCAAACCATCTAGACACATATGTTCAACAAGATTGATCGATGGTGTAAGTGACAAGCACGAAACTCATGATTGATCGTCCAGTGATCGAGATGACGCTTACGCGATAGTGAATGTGACTCTGTGTGTGAGTGCGATAGATGCTTTCTTAGTGAACACAACAAGCACATACAAAGCGATGACTTTGAGCATAACCAAAACATGGTCGCAAGCATAACTTAGACATCAGCGTGCAGAGACTTGAATGTAATGAACAAGCAAGGCAGATGTAAAGACTCACACGATTTCACGGAGTGAACCCGAGTGTGTGCAGTCATCAAGTGAAACTATTCAAGGAAGGCCCTGAAATTGGTGCAGACCAAAATTTTGGAGGGTGGTTGTAGTTGCTACAACACCACTATGACATTGGAACCAGTGCAACAATAAGTCAGTGTTTTCTTTCTACAACGATGACTTGGATATCTACCTGATCTAGTGATGCTCTTGTAGCGTATTTGTTGCGTTGAATTCCACGACATTGCAACCACTAGAATCCGCGTACCATTGTTTCATGATCCACGCACACTTCAAATTGAAATTTCAATGCTCAATTCAACACACAAGCACACGCATAACAATGCCTTAATACCCAGATCAACCATGTGCATTTGGCAACATCACAGACAATTCCATCGAATTAGTCTTTCACAATGATTCTCGATTAAAGATTTAACTTGATGCTTCTCAGTTCTTTGAGATGAAAGTGGTTTCCCATATTAATCATTGGAAATTAGATTGGCTCAAAAGGAACTCTACCCCATAATATGAATTCAGCTTGAATTGGAATTCAGCCCAAAATTTATAAATTTGGCTCCCAGTCAATGTATTTGGCAGTGATTAATTTACGATTTACCATCAGGTGGGCAGTCTCGGCTTTTTGCACGTGAAATTTTACTTTGATGATCCAGGTGGATATTGGTGGCCACTCGCCTATTACACTTGGACCCCCAGCGTTGTTTCATTCATTTTCCTAAATTGTAGCATAGTTTACTATTTTTGGTAGTTTTTTGGGTCATGAACTTCTGGAATCATTATGAGGCCCTAAACAACACTTTTTTTTTGGAAAACAGAGAATCATATAGCCTACGACAACAGTTTGCAATCGAAAGTTGTAGTCATTTGATATATCTTTCTAACGAGTTATCGTAAGTGCAAATGAAGATCGTACGCCAAAGTTACGACCATAGGAAATTGGTGTACCAACTAACCCCAACAGAGCCCACAAACTTTTAGAACTTCATCTCCTAGGGTTAGCTTTTGGATGTTTGAGGTTTTCTCTTGTTTCTCAATAATAAAAAGACTTTTGAGCCTCATTGTAACACAGTTCAAAGGCATGTAGCCACCACATCTATTTTCAAAGATAAGCTAAAGTCATCCGAGCTAGTTTATTTTCATTTAGCATGTAAACAGTTTTCAGTGTTTTGTTATTAATGAATTGAAGTTCAATTTTCACTATAGATCGTGTTTCTATTTAAATTTGTATTTCATTTCTTTCCTACATAAATATGGATCAGTGGTATCAAAGCGGTTTGTTATTTATCTGTTTTTTTGTGCATGTCCCCAATGAGGTCGGGGTATAAGGAGTTAGGGCTTGAACTGGTTGAACCTTTGCAAGACTGGCCTCACTGACCCCAATGGCCTCCCATAGAGGAAGAAAAGAAAGATAAGGGAGCAACACATCCTTCCAAAATATTTCTCAAAGAAACCCTCAAACGACAAAGGAATGAGATTATAGACAACTTTGCCCAAATCTTTCAGCAGATGCCCACAAGCAACGCATCTTCATCCAACAACCACCTTGGAAATTCCACTCCCTTTAAGGTACAAGTCAACTTTGACATTCTCATATAGATATATGTAAATGTCGTAGATAAATCGTTAAATCTATTGGAAATATATTTTTTGGTTCATGATTTTTCCAATAGGGAAAATCTTACTTTTGCACTCTTCAAAGTCACCCCCCACGTCAAGGGCTGATGGGAAACCTATTGAGAAGAGAGATGAGAGGGAATCCTCACTGTTTTCAGTTGCACCCACTTGGTATACTTTCTGAGACTTCATCAAGGAACAATATTACCATGTCAGGAGTTATGAAGATAAGTACATAAAATGGACCACACTACAATAGGGAAGGAACCAAGATGTGTCAGAGTTCACAAATATTTTTCATACTCTTCGCACGAAGTTCAGTATCAAGGATTCAAAACAACATCTAGTACTCAAGTACCACGACTGTCTACACAAATACATCTAGGACAAGATGGAATTCATAGACATCTCCACTTGGCATTGTCTATCGATACGCGATCAAGATAGAGCATAACTTTAAACAGAAGAAGCGAGACTTTGGATCTATGAATTTGAATCAAGGGAAAGGCACCACTAATCCGTAGAACAGAGGACAAAGCCAAGGTGGGGTGACCCAAGACAGCCCACCAAAGTCACAAGCAAAGAACGACACCATGAAGATAAAGGACACAAGAAAGTGGTGTGAGTTCCATAAATTCCCCACTCACAACATGAGTGTCAAGCCGAGCAGTCTCGGTGGCTACACTGAAGACTTCAGAGTCAATTGCATGTTCAACTCTAAGTAAGAACCTGACAAGAGGAATGACAAAGGGAAGAATATTATTGATGCAAAGCCTAGTGCCACCATTGCCACCAACAAGATCTAGAAGATTGAGCCTAAAGATCCCGAGGAAGGACATTGCCTCTTCTACTCACTAATATGGGTGAAGGAGTCTCCGCTGCAGTGCATTATCGACAGTGGGAGTCAAAAAAAACTAATCTTAATAGAGGTCGTTAAGCAGCTAGGCCTATCAACCACACCACACCCGCATCTACACACCATTGGGCGGCTCCACCAAAGACAAGATCTTTGCATTATCCAACAATGTAATCTTCCCTACAGCGTCAAACCTTCACCAATGAGGTACCGTGTGACGTTGCTCCTCTTGAAGTTTGTGATGTATTATTAAACCAACCATATTTGTGGAAGCGTCTTGTTGTGTATGAGTCGACGCCTCACACTGTTATCATTACTTTGGGAAGTAAGTTATACAAGATAATGGAAGTAACCCTGCCTTCAGTCATCTCTTTGATCTCTTCTAAGAAATGCAATGAAATCATCTCCCAAACCAAAAAAAAAAATGTTTTCTTTTTTATTCGTACTCAAAGTAAGGGAAATATCGTGGCCACATCCATGGCCCCCACGAAGGGTTCCACCGCGGTACAGAAGCGGGTGAATAATTTTGTGGAAGAATATAAGGACATCTTCTCCTTGCCCACAGGAATACTTATGCACTATGAGGTCAAGAATTCGATCGATCCAACTCCCGGAGCACCTCTACCTAATGGGTCAATATATCACTGCTCTATTCTAGAAAGTGAAGACATCAAGTGGCAGATCCAAGAGTCGCTACGAAAAGGGCACATCCGATCAAGTCCCTCATGTTGTGGGAGCCCCATTGTACTTGTACAAAACAAGAATGGAACTCGCAAACTCTGCATTGATTATCGGGCACTAAATAAAATCACTTTCTGGAACAAGTATCCAATTCCATAGATCGATGACCTTCTTGACTAGCTCAAAGGGGACAAGTATTTTAGCAAGATCGATTTACAGTCTAGTTATCACCAGGTTCAAATAGAACCCACAGATGTATAGAAGACCGCCTTCAAATCCAAGGAGGGCCTTTTTGAGTGGTTGGTCATGCATTTCTAGTTGAAAAATTCCCTTGCAACTTTTATGAGGTTGATGGATAACATTTTGCGTCCCTTTACCATCTCGTTCATTATTGTTTATCTGGACAACATCTTTATCTTTAGCAAGAGTTGGGAAGAGCACTTGCAACACATTCAGCAAGTCCTTCAAACCTTGTGGTAGCACAAACTATGTGCCAACTTGCAGAAATGCACCTTTGGCATAAGCTAAGTCCAATATTTGGGTTACATCATTGACAATCAAGATGTGCACGTGGATCCGGCTAAAATCTAAGTCATTCGGGATTTACCAGCCCCAACCACTCTAACAAATATTCGCAGTTTTTTAGGCCTTGCCAATTTTTATTGGAGTTTCATGTTGGGATTCTCTCATATCACTTGGCCTTTGAGTCAAGTTACCAAGGGCAAAGCGAAAGCAAAGTTTTTCTGGTCTGAGTCCCAAAAGAAGGCATTTGTTGAATTGAAGCACAACCTTTTCTCTGCACCAGTACTCACATTATCATACCTACAACAACCATTTGAAATTGAGACAGACGTCTTCGACTATGCTATTGGTGCAATTCTCACCCAACAAGAGCATTCGGTGGCCTATCATAGTGAGACACTTTTCAACACAATTCGGAAATGCGTCACTTATGATAAGGAGATGTATTCCATCATGTATAATTGTTGGCAATGCAAACATTACATTCTAGGGAAGGAGACGGTCATCCACACAGGTCACTCACCCCTGCTGTTTATACAAACCTTAGGAAAGTTGTAGAATGATCACCATCATAAGTGATCCACATATTTGCAACAATTCCATTTTAATATTAAAGACAAGAAGGGCAGCACCAATCATGTTGCAGATTGCCTCAGTCGCCCACCAATTGTAGCACTAACCACTATTCTCAACTCTTGTGGCCACGGGACCTCTGGATGGTCGCAATTGTATAAAAATGATCTAGAGTTTGCCACCACATACCAAATGTTGATGGATGGCAAGCAAGTTCCAGACTTCCACCTCCAGGATATATTATTATGCTACCTGGGCCACATGTGTGTTCCTTCAAGCAAGCATCTCAAGCTGATTTGGGAGGCGCACTACAATCAGGTCGCAGGACACTTTGGTGTGGAGAAAATTGTGTTCATACTACAGAAGTATTTTTATTGGCCAAAACTCAGACAAGATATGGAAAATACATCAGATCATGCATTGTCTATGCCATAACCAAACTAACTATGAAGAAACAAGGTTAGTATACTCGTATTCCTACTCTTAATCGGCCTTGGGAATCCATCTCCATGGACTATATGTCTAGTCTTCCTTCTACCAAGCATGGCAACGAATGTTTTTTTGTAGTTGTCGATAGACTTTTTAAGATGGCCATATTGGTTGCTTGCAAAAATACTATCACAGCAGAGGCCACTACCAATCTCTTCTCTGAACGAGTGTGGACACATTTTGGGATCCCACAGAGCATTATATCAGATCGAGATAACAAGTTCCTAAGCATGTTTTAGTCAAGCCTTTGGTCATTGTTGGACACCAAGCTCACCAAGTCGACTGCATTCCACCCCCAAACTAATGGTCAAACAAAGGTCATCAACAAGATGATTGTGCACATACTACACATGTACAACTGCAATCATCCACAGACATGGGATGAGAGTCTTCCCTATGTGCACAACAGCTATTACAGAGCTCTCCATAGCTCGACAAAGCAACCATGTTGAAGTGGGTCTGGGATTTCAACCATTTTGTCCCCTTGATGTTGCACTGTCTTTTGCAATTACACAAGAAGGATCTGCACATGTTCAGAATCTCACTAATAAAGCTACCAAGTTTATTGAGCGCATTCAACACATCCACCAGAAGGTTCATGGCATCTTGGAGAAAGCTAATGCCAAATACAAACAACGGCATGATCAGCGTCAAGTGCTCCATAAGTTTCAAGTGGGAAACAAAATTTCATTACATCTGCAGAAAAAGTGTCTCGTTGGAGCCCATCGTAAGTGTCAACCACTCTGATAGAGGCCTTACACCATCACCAAGTTTGTGGGAGATGACGTTTCCGAGCTCAGTATCCCCCCATTCGTTGACTTATACCCTCGTATTCAATGTGGACCGCCTTCAGGCATACTTTCCACCATTGTTGGACATGTTATCACTTAAGAAGCAATTTCTAAATTGTTCACATCAGTTTGATTGTGAAGGTTAAGTGATAGTCCAAGTTCAGTTTCTCCATGTTCAATGTAGTGTCTAAGTCTTAGGAGTCTTGGTGGTATGGTTAAATAAGGGTCAATAATCCGTTCTCATTAATCACTAGTCCCACAACCTACATAGATTCCCTGTATCAAGTTTGTTTTAAGGTTCTTATGTGTTACAAAGCAGTTTAGGTGTTTTTATAGCGCGGAACCCAGTCTAGGTGTTTTCGTAGCACAAAACCCAGAATTTACACTCGTTGCGCTACGAAATCAGGGATTCGTGCGGATCCATAGCAAATCTTGCTCAGTTGTCATATCTATCAAGATCTGTTATGTCTACATCATCAATTGTCAGCTTATACACTTCGCTTATCATGTCCAACCGCTTATCTTCATCATTAGAACCATTAGGCACCTTGGTACACTCGGGTTACAAGTTCCAAGAAAAGCCAAGCACTTACAGTCATGATTTGTGTTTGGATTCATGCGTAAGGAATAAATTATTAGCCATTCAATTTGAATTCCTCGAAAATCAGGCGAGTCAGTTTTCAAGCGAGGCAGCTTTCAAGCGAGGCAGCTTTCAAGAGAGGCAGCAATCGAAAATTGAGACAGTGCCCGTCTTTCAAATTTTCATTCTGCTGGAATCCCATGGAGACGGCTACAGAAAGAAAGGAGCACAGGTCAGGCAGGTGTTTGAGGAGCAAACCTGAAGGTTTAGACATTATCTTAAAGAACAGAGAAGTTGTACGCGCATTCAACCAGGTTGGTTGTTGGAATTTTTGCGAGAAACTTCAAGGAGGTCATGCGCAAGTCACCAAGGAATTTGCCTTGAATTTCACAGGACTGAATTTGAAAGTCGGGGTACTTGAATAGCCAATCTCACCAGAAGTTATATCTGTAGTCACTGAGATTCCAAGGGGACAAGAAAGATGGTTTAAAATTTTCAAATTTGATATGACCCCTTGCAAAGAATTTCTGAAGCCAGAGTTCATTGGTTCAGATTTAAACAAGTCTGTGCCCAGAAATTTTGTCAAGGACTCATATGCCAATTTACTTACCTGCATACAAAGGTACTTTACCTGTGATGGGAGGTATCATAAGGTGTATTCATATCACTTCAATCTTCTGTTGCATTTCACAGGAAAGATATCTCTTGATTTACCTTTCTACTTGTTTCGTAGCCTAGGCAAAATGTGCAACAAGGTTCAACTAAAGAAGGAAGCTTGTGAGACCTCATTGTTTCACCACGGCTTAGTCAAGTTGATCGTTTTGCATGAGCTCTAGAGAATAGACAGAGACTGGTCCACGTTCATATTTATGTTTGGCTTCAAGAATGAAACTGGCCTCAATCCTCGAGCTGTGAAAAATTCTCCACCAGCGACTGGTCATCGTGCAGAAACAAGATCCAGGAGATTTGTAAAATTGAAGGCTAGGAAATAGGTAAAGGAGCCCACCAGAACATTGATAATCCAAGACACACCCCAACAGTCCCAGAAAGAGAAAATTCAGATCAAAGAGGGTGTACATAAGTCATCTACAGGTGAAGTAGTTCAGAGAAGAATGACTAGGAGCCAGTTAGCTAAAGAAAAAGGCAAGACAGTGGTTACTAAGAAAAGCCAGGTTTCAAAGGGAAACTTGAATGACTTACTGCAAGCTATTGATATTGAAGAATTTCCCCTGGTTCAAGCAGATTTGATAGAATCAGATAAGGACAAGACCAAAAAGATTAAAGCCTCGAAAAAGCTCAAGTTTGATGATCAGGTTGCTAAATTTGTCTTTAAGCCAAGAAGACCTGTGACGAGGTATTTAAAACAGGTACAAGAGATGTTGTTGGAAGCAAGTGAAACAGAGGAGATTGCAAAAACTCATGAAAGACCTGTGACTTCATCAGAAACATCATCACAGCTGCATAGAGAATATAGAAATAAGACAGTTATCTCATAAGAGGAATATAGTGTTGAAGAGCTGAAAAAGAAGTTGAGGTTAGCAAATCTCGAAATTGCTAGACTGAAGAAAGCCTCAAGGAAACATGCAATCAAGGAAGCTCATTTTAATAAAATGGAGGCCCTATGGGAAGACAAAACAATTTCAATACCCGAGGTGGTCAACTGTAATGCTCAATACTATACCTGGACAGCCCCTACAATAAAGGAAGCAGAATTCATCAGAAAAGTTAATACGAAACTGAGAGCTGGGATCAGAGTTATGAAAAGGAAAATTGAGGATTTGAAGATACAGCTAAGCCAGCAGGAAAAATTTCCTTAGCTAAGGAAAGTCACACAGCAAGTAAGGTTAAGTCCCAAATTTTGATGATTTACCGTGTTTAGTTTTGAATAGCTTCAGGGTAGTTGAAAATGACATTTCAATATAAAGAGGCTCAAGACAGTCAAATTTTGGCATTAAAACTGTGTTTTTCTGATTACACAGCAGTTTCGTAGCGCGCTACGAAAACTGTTGTAAATGATGCCTAACGCACAGCAGTTTCGTAACGCACTACGAAACTGCTATAGCTGCATAATTAAACTCACTCGACCAATTTTGAGTGACCAAGGGGAACTTTTTTGAAAGGGAATTTTAGAAAAAAGGATCATTTACAATGTGCAAGCAACCAGCAAGGGCAAAACAAGCGAAGGAAAGATATATGAACTCTAAGCTTTTTGTTATACAAATGATCACCGCTAGTATTGTCCATGACATTTCAAATAGCTTGAAGAGGTTTTGTCTTCACACAGATATATGGGAAAGGTCTACAGCGCATGAAGAACGTGGCACTCCAATATACTTTTGTGTAATCAAAGGAGAGCAACATGGTTAATTGGTTTCGAATATCCTTGAGGAAACCAAAAGCGGAAAAACAAGGGCAGTTTCCTACTTCCCAGCAGCAGTAAAGGGATAAGACATTAAGGGCTAGTAAGGAGTTTCAAACATCCACCAAAGCTAAATTGAAGGAGAGCACTTGTCAGAGAACGAATTTTGATTGCAATAAATATTATCACCAACATGATGTGGAGTTAAACTCCTAATCGTCTTAAGTTTCCAGAACTTCCAGTTAGTAGTTAGTTGCATTTAATAGTTAGTTTAAAATGTTAATAGGTGTCATAATAAGATGAATTCGAGTTCCCCTCATGTTGGAGGAGGAACCTCAGTTATGTAGAGAGCTCTATATATAGCAGAACATCTGATGTACATAGGGTTGGAAAATTATTGAGAAAAGCTCTCATATTGTGCTTTGTGTAAAGACTCTATTTTCTAGTAATACAGTATTGACCTTGCTTCTCAGGAATCAAAAGGAATTCGATGTTCTGAATGTCTTGTGTTGTCTTTTTCTTATTATCTACAGTGTTATGAATGTGTGATTACTTATAAATCACTAACAGTGCTCTAATTTACTTCATACATTTGTAAACTGTGTTGGTCTTCTATGTGTTTGGTGTGTTCTACATATGTTGGATTCTGAATGCCCTGACTTCTATGCAAAGATAACTTTACTTGTCAATATTGAAGCATATTTGACTCCATAAGCCCAATGGATACTTTCTAATTGTGTTTCAACCTCTTATACTTGTTCATTTTGTTTCATAGAGTTAGCCATCTTATTCATTATCCAAATCTTAAATCTTGTGAGGGGGCCCTCTCAGGTTGGGGAGGCTAAGCCTCAGCCTAAAGTAGGTTTGAAATAGTTACTTAAAGTCTCCCTGATCACAACAGCCTATCAGGGTCTGATTTTGAGATAACAGGACACATCAAACATTGTTGAGCAATGGACACCAACAAAAGTCAACTTGAACTGTGTTGAAGAAGCTACCCACTGACCAGATCATGGACACAGATCAAGAACACTTGCAAATGGAGGATCCAGTTGTATCGAGTTGTCAAAGTTGACAAACTCTTGCACCAAGGCAAGTGGTTCACTAGGGTCCAAGTTCAACAGAAATTTCCCCATCTCATGGAGGCACCCAATGCAATGGGGTCATTGCTTTATAAGGGGGGAGGATTGATCCAGGGGGATAATGGTGGTCATATGCCTGTTCCACTTGGACCCCAACCCTATTTCTTTCAGTGTCCTTAATTATAGCAAAATTTACTATTTTGGCAATTTTTTGGGTCGTACACTTCTGAAGTCGTTTTGAGGCCCTAAACAGTGTTTTTTTGGAAAACAGGTAAACTTGTAGTTTGCAGCAGGGGTTTAAAAACGAAAGTTGTAGTCCTTTGATAGATCTTTCTAACGAGGTATTATACGTGTCAAACGAAGATCATATGCCAAAGTTACGACTCCGAGAAGTCAATGTACCAACTAACCCCGACGAAACCCACAAACTTTTAGCACTTCATCTCCTAGAGTTAAGTTTTTGGATGTTTGGAACTTTCCCTTGTTTCTCAATAATAAAAATGCTTATGAGTCTCATTGTAACATAATTCAGAAGCATGTAGTTGCCACAAAAATTAATTAATGAAGCAATGAAATACACAAAATTTACGGAAACACAAATACAAAAACGCATAAAACAAGACAGACACAGATATACGTGGCTCACCCAATTTGAGCTACGTCCACGGAGAAACAGTTAGTCATTCCTTTTATATTATCCAGAAAAATAAAGAGATACAACCTACAGCAAATGTGCAATAGTTTCTTCTTCACTCTCACACACCCTCCCCTCTCGCTCAAAATAATCATACACAACCACAATACAATTCCCTCATATAAACCAAGGGTTGTCTTCTATGGAAAAAAACCCTAAATTAACGTAACTTCTACCGTCAGATCATCTACCTAATGAACGACCCGGATTGACTACGGAATTACAATATTTTACAAGGCAAATTCTCATATATTTTTAGTTTTGGGGGCACTACCCCTAAACCCCCACCAGAGGGGGTTCATAAAATTCGTCGTCGCCCCCCACGCCCCCTGGACCCCCACTATGCGATTAAACAGGGGGCATTATTGCCCCATCATGAATAAGAATCCAATGTTACTAAAACAAAAAACCTCTAAACAATCAAGAAAATAATCAGGGTCCACACCCAACAATCTTCCACTTAAACACTAATTATAGCAACTCTACCACTGCTTCACTTTGTGGATAATGTTTCCACTTTGGACTTGATTGTTTTTCATCTTCATCACCATACTTAAATACCAATTGAAACTGGGCAAAATCTCAATTTCTCCATTGTTACAACTTTTGTTAACATATCTGCAAGATTCTAGCTAGTCTGTATCTTTTCCAGCTTCAAATGTCCATCTTCCAACACTGACCGTATGAAATGGTATTTGAATTGTTTATGTTTAGTATTAGAATGAAATGTTGAATTCTTTTCAAGATGAATGACACTTTTGGTTGTCACTATATAGCATACACATCTCCTGCTTCTTGCCTAACTCATCCATAAACCTTTGTAACCAAATCATTTCTTTACTAGCCTTTATAGAAACAACATACTATGTTTTTGTTGTTGAAAGTGCAACAATGTTTTGCAACTTTGAAATCCAACTGACAATTGTTCCACCTACAATAAACACATACCATGTGTTGTTTATCTTGTTATCTCTATCACTTGCCATATTTGCATCAACATATCCCTATAGAGCAATGTTTGAACCACCAAAGCATAATGTTTGATTTGTGGTACCTCTCAAATACCTGAGAATCCACTTCATTGCCATCCAATACTCTTTTCCTGGATTGTTTATGTACCTGCTTACAGCTCCCACTGCATGTGCAATATCAGGCCTTGTGCAGACCATTACATACATTAAGATTACAGGTGTTTATGCATATGTAACTTTAAACATATAATTTATCTATTATTGGGTCTTGGAACACATCTCTTTACTTATTTTAAAATGGCTAGTCAAAGGTGTACTAACTGGTTTTGCATCCTGCATATTAAATTTTTCCAACACCTTTTCTATGTACTCACTTAGAGACAATGTTAATTTTCTTGTCTCTTGTTCTTCACATACCATGGATTTGTTTTGCAATACCAAAATCCTTCATTGCAAATGAATTTTCTTTTGAGCACATTTATTTCTCGCATATTAGACCTTCCAACAAGCATGTCATCTATATACAATAACAATATAATATAGTTGTCATCATTTTTCTTTTTAAGAGAAACACAATGGTCAGAGTAATATCTAGTATAATTTTGTTCACACATGACCTGTCAAATTTTAGATACCACTGTCTTGGAGCCTATTTTAAGACATACAAGCTCTTCTTCAATTTTCACACTAATTCTCCTTTCATTTGACCTCATATCCTTGTGGTTGTTGCATATATATTTTTTCCTCCAAATCCCCATGGAGAAAAATTGTCTTTACATCTAACTGCTCAAGATGCAAATCTTTCACTGCCACTAGACTTCAAAGCGTTTTGCATGAAGTCTTTTTAACAATGGAAGAAGAAAAAAACATAAAAGTTTATACATTTCTTTTGGGCAAACCCCTTCACCACAGGTCTAGCCTTATACCTTTATTTGCCTCCATCTTTTTTCCTTCAACTTATAAATCTATTTATTCTACAATGTTAGTTTACTTGAGGCAACTTGACTAAGTCCCAACTCTGGTTATGCATCAAGGAGTCCATCTCCTCTTCCATGGCTTGCTCCCACTTCTTCCTGGTTTATGTTTACATTACTTCTTCATATCTTTCTAGTTCACCAGAATTAGTGAATGAGAATATTGTTCAAAAGGTCTTATCCTGGTAGATTTTCTAACACCACTTTCAGGTGTTTGAATTGTCTTTTGTTGTTGTCGTTGTTGTGGTTGTTGTTGTTGTTATTGTGGTTGCTAATCATTATGATTTTAAGACACCTTTATTTTTTATGTGGTCTCATCAAGCGCTGCATAATCTTTGTTTTCATTTTCTTGTTTCTTTTCCTGCATCTGATCCTTATACAAGACTTTTTCATTGAATATGACATTTTTGCCCCTATTGATTTTATTATTTTCATAATCATACAAATGAGAACCAAAATCATTAACACCATATCCAATAAAGGTACATTTCTTTCATTTTGTCTCAAGCTTTGTTCTATTTTATTTATTAATGTGAACAAAAGGCTTCACAACCAAAAGTATTTAAAAATGACTAGTTTACCATTTTACCTATCCATGCCTCCTTTGGAATACCACCATCTAAAGAACTTGGAGACCCGTTATTTAGTAGATAAACAACAGCATCCACAACATCTACCCAAAATTGTTAAGGCAAATCTTGCACCCAATCTCATGCACTTTGCACGCTCCATGATTGTCCTATTCATCCTTTCTGACTCATCATTTTCCTATGGCGTCTTTGAAACTGTTCTCTCTGCGAACCATGTTTTAAATGGTAGCTATCAAACTAATTGTTGCAGTATTCACCTCCATTGTCTGATCTGAGACACTTCAACTTTTTTCTTGTCTCATTTTAAACCGGAGATTTCCATTTCTTGAAAGTATCAAATACATCAGATTTATTTTAAATACAATAAATCCAAGTTTTTCTAGTTGCATCATCAATAAAGGTAACATAATAGCGAGAGCCACCAAGATATGATACCTGAGTTAGTCCTCATACATCTGTATGCACAAGCTCTAATTTTTCTCTCTTCTTTTCCTTCCCAACTCTAATAAATCTTACTATCTTCTATTTTCGTAAACACAATTTTCACGAAAATCGAAATCAACATGTTTCAAACCTAGCAACAAATTTCTTGAGTGAAAAAAATTGCATCTCTTTCTCACTCATGTGCCCAAGCCTATGATGCCACAATGTTGTATTTTCTCCTGTGGATGTTAAGGATTAACAAAATTAGAAATACCATTGCATAAATACAACGTACCAACATTTTCTCATTTTGTTATTACCAGGTCTCATTTAGTGACCTTCTAGGTTTTGTCTATGAATGTACTTGCACGGTCTTTACCATCTAATTACTTTGTTGAAATTAGATTTTTCTTCAGATCTGGAACATGCTTTACCTCCTTCAATAGCCATTGGTTTTCATTATGTTTCTTTTTAAAAACCTTACTCATTCCAATGATTTTATAGGGTTTATCATCACCCAAACAAACGTTTCTGAAATCTCCTTGAACATATTCATCAAATTGTTTCTTATCAGATGTGGCATGGAATGAGAACCCTAAATCCACCACCCAAGCCTCAATAATATTCTCTAATGAAATAATCAAAGCATCTTGCAACACATCACCTGTCACATTCGCTTCAAGGTTGTTCTCTTGTTGTCCATCTCCTTCTTTTCCTTTTTGAAATACGCAATCTTTTTTCAAGTGTCATTTTTTTTTTGCATTTCCAACACATTATCCCTGATCTCTATTTGGATGTCTTTTCTTGACTTACTATGATTTCCTAAGCTCCTTCCTCTTTTTATTTATCTTCCCCCAGTGTTTACAATCAAAGCATTACCCAATGTTTCACCTGAGCTTTTTTGTCACGTTTCTTTGCTAAGAATGGCAACAACAACATCATCAAACTTTAAAGTACTTGATCCAAAGACAAATTTACTGATAGCCATAACTAAATCATTCTAACTTTCTGAAAATGAGGCAATGAGTACAAAAACAATAGAGCTCTAACTTCGTCATCAAAATTTATCCCTACAAAACTTAACTAACTAGTGATTGTGTTAAATTCATTTAAACCATTAGTAACAAATCCACCTTTTGACATCTTCATATTAAAAAGAAGCTTCATAAGAAATAACTTACGAAGTCCAGGGTTTTTCATATAGTTTTGTCAATGTCGTCATTAAACATGTTGTTGTCATTTCCTTTAACATATTGAATGCCACGGACGCTGCCAAACACAATCACATTGTTCTTAGTCTTTCTATCGAGAATCTTTCATTCTACGTCTATCATACTCGTCGGCTTCTTTGTTTTTCCGCTCAATGGTAGGTACAAATATTTCTAATACAGGGAATCTTCCATCTGCATCTTCCACGACTAGAAGTTTTGTCCGTTAAATTTCTCAACCCTAAAACTACCTTCTTCCACCATTACTCCCATGTGAACTAGGAACCCTTCTCTCATGCAAGTTTATTAGCCAAATAGACCTTCGATTCTGATACCAGTTGTTAAAACTTAATTAACGAAGTAATGAAATACACAAAATATTGTGGAAACACAAATACAGAAACGCATAAAACAAGAGACAAATATACAAGTGAAACACAAATACAAAAGCGCACAAAACAAGAGAAATATACGTGTTTCACACAATTTATGCTACGTCCACACAGAAACAGTGAGTCATTCCTTTTATATTATCCAGCAAAATGAAGAGATACAACCTAGATCAGATCTACTGTAATTTCCTCTTCGCTTTCACACAACATTCTCTCTCTCTCTCTCTCTCGCTCAAAATAATCATACATAGTGGCAATAAAATTCTCTCATATAAACAGAGGGTTGTCTTCTAGGGATTAAAAAAAACCATAAACTAACATAACATCTACCTTCAGATCATCCGCCTAATGAACGATCCAGATTGACTACAAAATTACAATATTTTACAAGGCAAAAATTCATCTACTTTTATCTTCGGGGGCATTGCCCCCGAACACCTACCAGAGGGGGCTCATAAAAGTCACTATCAGCCCCCTAACAACAATTAAACATGCAACATTGCCATCTCATTAGAAACAAAGATCCAACACCACTGAAACAAAAAACCTCTGATTAATCAAGAAAATAATTAAGCTCCACACCCAACAATTCTCTTCTCATAGATAAGCTACCATCATCGAAGCTAGTTTATTTCCATTTTGCATGTAAACAGATTTGAGTATTTTGATATAATGAACTGAAATTCAATTTTCATTATAGCTCTGTGTTTTTTGTTTAAATTTGTATTTCATTTTGTTCATGCATGAACAAAATAATAAATCGATCTTAGGGATTGATTATGAACTCGCTCCTAATTTAATGTGTCATCTAAGCAAAACTAATGTCCCTTCTAATTCACTGTTAGAGGTCGACCACCTAGTTACTGGAGATTAGCCTCAAAAAAATTTGGCTTCTTTAGATAAATAGCTCAGCCAAAATGACAAATATGTTCTCTCCTTCTGGAAAATATTTCTCATTTACAAAATATTTCTTAACCCTTACTTCAAAAATTTCCTTGAAATTGAGGGCTTAATATTTCACTCCAAACCTGTGATAAAGTTGGTTCGACAATTTGTTAAGCAAACCCTCAAATTTGACTTCAAAAATAACCCACAAATCGATCTACAATAAAAGCCTTTGTCTAGCAGGTAAACTAACTTCGATACCACTATAATGTCCCAATTTGAAAAATTTAACGAATTCTCAAAATTTATCTCAACAAAAATGCTTCAAATAAAAATTTCATCCATTAATAGAAAATTATCGGTATCAACAAGAAACAAACAAAACATGTCAACTAATAAATAGAAATAAACTCAGCTTTATTATATTCTCTGGACATGGTATACATGTTGATACAACTAAAATTGCTGAAATAAATAATCTAACCTCCAAAACAATCTACTCCAATGCTAAAACTGACCCTCCAACATAAGCTAAGATATAACTACTAAACTCTCTTGTGAATTCGAGATAAATTCACCTCTCACTGAATCACCCAAGGGATTCCATCCTAAGACTAATGCTTATGGTAGGAACTCCCGATTCTTCAAACCTCTCCACAAGAAAAAATACTCTCAACTCAAAAATATCCCAAAATAATCCAATCTTCCTACTTTTAAAAATCTAATATATAGATCTTCAATTTTCTAGAAGTATTTTATTTTACAACTCCATCTAAGTGACTTCTTAATTTTAATTTACTTAAGTCACTTTTAACCTTTTTTTCCAATTAATCACTCTTCACTTTTAATTTTTAATTAATCAAGTGATTAATTATAATCATTCTTAATTCAAGAAAATAGTAAATCACCTACCATACTTTCTCGCTACCAAAAGTGACTCAACATCCCATCTTGTAAATAGTTTCATTTGGATTCCAAAGAGTTATTAAACCAAAGTGTTTTGTCAAATATTCCTCTTGGAGTGCCCCTTCAAGCATGATTAATTAAATTAAACCTAATAATAATCTTGTTTACAAAAAATATTAATATTCAACAAAATAAAACAAGTTGTGCAAATGATGAGACACGCTAAACTAATGCCATCGGATCCCATAAAAACTCCTCAAAATTCTCCCAAAACCCCAAATGACATAATCTACTCCCATGAACTTGCCATCCCATATCCCTATTGTACTATAAAAATAAGTAAAAATGAAAACATCACAAAATTTCAAAGCCCACAATAACTGGTCAAACAAACAAACAAACAAACAAAAAAAAAGAGATTTCAAATCCAAAGGTGGCTTTTAAAAGAAAACCATTAATGAAAAAAATATCGATTGTTGCACAATCAAATGGCCCCTAAAACTTTGTATGCTCTTTCTCCCCCAATGCCTGCCAATTCCTAGATCATTGTCCCAGATCATTGTCCCATAGTGGTTCAGCTATCTTTAAAAAAGCTTGAGAAATCCAAGTGTTTTGAGAATTCTTCAAAATAGCACTAGAATCGACTCGGACCTCTGTGAAATACAGGTGGGTGAAATCAAAGATGGGAATAATGTCCCCAGTCTTCAAGGTGGGTAATTCTAGCCCACAGTGTTGACAATCTTCTTGGGCTTTAGTTTGGAGCGGATACCATGCAGATAAATATCTCTGCACAAGCGTAGCATAACCAGATAGCTTGAAGGCATACTTGGAAATTGAACGAGTGTCACATGATCATGTCAATTTGATTTCTCTTATGTTGTTACGTAAGAGGTTGAAGTTAAAATTGTGATTGAGAATATGGTTGGGTGAATATGTATAATTTAAATAACCCAACTTAACCTAACCCAACATAAATTTACAAGGAAAGAAAATTTAAAAATAATAATAATACCCTAATTAAAGCATCATGTTAGAGGCAATTTGGAAGAAATATGGTAATTTACAGTATATTGTGTGGTAAATATTTTGCTTTAATTAAATTATATAAAACTAAATAATACCATAAAACATTTTACGGGTAAATAAACTAAAAATAATAATTTTATAGAAATAATTTCATGATATTCACCTATAATATTAAAGGAAAGAAAATAAATAAATAAATAACCTAATTAAAGCATTGTGCTAGAGACAATTTGAAAGAAATATTTTAATGTAATGTGTTGCAAATATTTTACCAGTATTAAATTACATAAAAACTAAATAATACCATAAAACATTTTTACTTGTAAATAAAATAAAAATAATTTCATGATATTCATCTTTACTATTCATATGAAATATAATTTTTTAAGAAGGAAAATTAAACCGACCTAAACATTTATTCAACTCTCCATCTCCCAAATGAAAATGGAGATCATATCTCCTCACATATAAAACTCTTGAATTAAGGGATATTATCTTTTAATTCGAAAGATTTGATCCATGCAATGATCAATTGAAAATGTACAAGTCTGCGTAATCCAAGTATACCAAAAATAATCTCCACTGGAGGTGACAAACAGTGGGGATCTCAACGCGTCGTAAATGATGTTGAACACCTAGTTATTGGTGTGGAGGTCACCGTCCATGTCCTTTCATTGAGCTAAACAGTACAAGGGGAGTAAATGTATGGTGTGTGAAATTCCCATCAACCTCATTGTGAGTGGGAGCAAGCGAAAGACGTTGGTATATTGTGAGTGTCGCTCTTTAAGTCTAGTATGTAGTTGTGCATTTTTTGTGGTCTGATGTGCCCTAGTTGAGTTTTGGTGGCATTCTCGGTTTCTCCAACTAGTGCCCTATCTAAGAATGGTGGCGCTTTCAAAATTAATAGCCTCCCCTCAACATTAGGGTCAAGGTCACTAAATTGGAATGTATCATTTCTTGTGTGGTATCTAGCTATTCTTAATGGTCTCAATAACAGGGGTTCCTATTCTTAATGGTCTCAATAACATGGGTTCCTAAACTTGGCACTGACACAATGATGTGTGCAAAAGAACCGTACTTGGGAAGTATGTTAAGGCAACATTTCCAAGAAGTAACAATAGAGCTGATGGCATGTTAGACTTAGTTAGACTTATACACTTTGATATTTGTGGCTCGATGTCCACTAGACCTCTCGGCGGTGCCAAATATTTCGTCACACCTTTATTGATAATCATTCCAGGAAAATTTGGATCTACTTCTTGAAGACCAAGGATGATGTCTTCCATCGTTTCAAAGAGTTTAAAGCTCTCATGGAAAATGTGATGCTGAAGAAAATCAAGGTGCTTCACTCAAATAATGGTGGAGAATATATTGATAAAGACTTCACAATGTACGAAAGAAGGCATCAAGAGAGAATGGACAACTCCATATAATCCATAGCAAAATAGTGTAGTGGAGCAAAAAAACATAACCATTATTGGAGTTGCAAAAGCAATGTTTTTTCGCTCTACTACACCATTATATTGTGGATTATATGGAGTTGTTCATTCTCTCTTGATCTCTTCCTTCTCACAAAAATCTGTGTAGTCTTTATCAATATATTCTCCACCATCATCTAAGTGAAGCACCTTGGTCTTCTTCCATGTCGCATTCTTCAAGAGAGATTTAATCTTCTGAACCGATCAAAGACAGCATCCTTAGTCTTCAAGAAGTAGATCCAAGTTTTCCTAAAATGATCATCAAACTAGGGAGCAACCCAACAAATTATAAAGCATTGGTGAAATTAATGTAGAGAAACTTACCAAACAAACTAGAGGGTCCTTACATTCAAATATTTAAGTTAATTATCAGGGATAATTAACTTAACAATTGTGTTCCTACTTGGCATTTGTCTCTACTCCTTGTAGCTCCCTTAGTCCAAATTGCTACTGACCCTCTAGTTTGTTTGGTAAGTTTCTCTACATTAATTTCACCAATGCTTTATAATTTGTTGGGTTGCTCCCTAGTTAAGTGGTGCCCTTCATTCTGCTAGAAAGAATCATGTGCCACACAATTCTCACTCTCTTCCCCCATTAAATAGAATTTCAATCATTCAAGGGGAGCATCATTTGCATTTGGAAGTGGCAATGGGGATTGAGGAGCCTCCAAGCTCTCACCAAAGTGGTCAAGCCACTAGCCAACACAAGTCAAGCAAATTCAAGGGCTCACAAGCAAGCCAAGGTGGGCAAACTATGGGGGCAATAAAACAAGGCAAAGCGACAAGTAGGAGTCACTAACAATCAAGGTAAGGTGCAATGGCCTAGGCATGGGGCGACTAAAAGTAAACATTATTGTTTGGAGAATTGTCAAGATCTAAGTAAACATTATTGTTTGGAGAATTGTCAAGATCTAAGTAAACATTATTGTTTGGAGAATTGTCAAGATCTAGTTCAATCTCTATTGGACCGCTTGCAAAATTCTAAGAGGGCTCAGCAAGCAAAACATGCATAGCTCATTGCTATGCTCAAGATTCATTATTTTCGATGTCATATGCAAGAAAGGGTTGTGGTAGTGTGGCATGGTCAAAATTGGCGCTTACTTCAAAGATCACATCCAATGTTCTTTCCAACCACCTCCAAGACTGCTCCAAACAATCCTACTTCTATTATCTCTTATTACTAAAGCATGGTTACAAGTGTTTTACTTGTCTCTTATTACTAAAGCATGGTTACAAGTGTTTTACTTGTTTTATGTGTATTTTAGTGCCTTTGGATTTGTAAGTTATGGACTATCTCTAAAACTATGGATTGTCTTTAACTACTTTTAATTCTTTATCATATGTTGCTAACAATTTCTTTATAAAGAATAGTGAACAAATCTGGTCAAAGTGAATCTAATTGTATTTTACTGGTAGATGTACATTTTGAATGAATAGAGCTTTGGCTTAAAAGAATTATATATATATATATATATATATTATATATAATAAACTTAAATAGTATTCAAAAACATAACAACAAAACCACCAAAATTTAATGCTAAGAACATTAAAAAAAAAAAATTAATACAAAATTGTAAATATATATATATATATATATATATATCACTAAACTCAAAATTTAATGATAAAAATGTAATTTAATTAACATGAAAATTGTAAAAATTTAAATAATTGAAACAAGACTCTTTAAATTTACACGTAATTGAAACAAAATTGTTAATTTAACGTAAAAATTAAAACTAAAATTCTATTCAAAAGTAAGCTAATTTCTCATGTTTTTCCAAACAAAAACGTCCAAATTATATAATATAAAACTATTTCACTTTATAAATTTAAAAGTTGCCAACATATAGTTAAAAAAATTGAAGTAATTTTTTAGAAATATATCACTAAGATATTTAAATTCCCCAATATTTATGAACTTTTAAGATAATTGAAGTTTTTTCTATAAAATTTTCCATATTTAGGGCTTCCCAAAATATGCTCCTTCCATTTTAGGAATTTGTTTTTTCCATCCGAGGAAGCCTTTTCATTAGAACCAGTTTACGAAATGTTTCAGAGCGATTGGTTGTTCATGGTTGTTCTCACCTTCCCCAAGTAAAAATGGAGCAGTGAAAAAAATAGCTAACCACCCACATGGACAAGATCTTTGGGTGTATAAGTTTTCGTTAAGCATGTAAATAAAATCAAACAGATTTCAAGCTATGAACTGAAATTGTAAATCGTATTAAGATGAAACAAAATAGGATTAAAATGAGGCAAGTTAAAGACACCAGTTTAGTAGGGAATCATTTCAAATGAATCAAAGAAATGCCGAGAGTTAATAGAGGGTTAACATACAAGCCGAAAGGAAAAACAAAAACAGTTTTCAGAATGAAATCACTACAAGTTTAAATATATTAAATGTCCGTAAAAACGAAACACTTACTATGGAATTAAAGTAACAGCTCCGTAGTAACCTTAATCAAGATTAACACATCATAATAAATCAAGGTAAAATCGATGCAATCATTTTACACGCTCTCTGCACGTTTACTGGGTGCTGATGGGCCTAGTCAACAAATCGCTGCAGCAAGTAGGAGGAGAAATGGCGGAGCTGCCCAGGGTATGCCTAATATGAAGAAGGAAATGAAGAACTTCCAGATCACAATGATTATGCGAGACAGTATGCTGGATTTCATCCAGGACAGCTGAAGAAGCCTACTCTAGCAAAGAGGCACGTCCCAGAAATGGGAGACATTCATGAGATTGTGGAAGATTGAAAACTTAGCGCTTGCTGCTGTTTATCATGTTTGTTTTCAGAAAATGGATGGCATAGATCTAGTATTTTTTTGCTGCAAAGCTCATTTAGCATGGATAGCTTATTTAGGATGGATAGATAGACTCATTCATTTTTACCACTGGATGGCTTATCATGTTTGTTTTCAGAAAATAGTACTCCATTACCACTGGATGGCTTATCATGTTTGTTTTCAGAAAATAGTACTCCATTATCATGTTTGTTGTTTTCAGAAAATAGTACTCCATTATCTTTTTCATTACTGTCTGGCATAGATCTAGTATTTTTTTGCTGCAAAGCTTATTTAGCATGGATAGCTTATTTAAGAGGGATAGATTTTCTTTTTCATGACTGTCTGGCATAGATCTAGTATTTTTTGCTGCAAAGCTTATTTAGGATGGATAGCTTATTTAAGAGGGATAGATAGACTCATTCATTTTTACCACTGGATAGCTTAACCTGGTTTGTGAATAGAAAAAGATTCATTTTTACCACTGGATGGCTTTGGCTTAACCTGGTTTTATGTAAATAGAAAAAAAGAAAGATACTACCGTAACTTGCAAAAAAGAAACGATGCAATCATTTTATTTGAGATCCTCTTATAACTAGGCAGTCACTAAATTTAGTGATAACCTAGACCTATAATAGTACAGACCTCCATTTATCAATAATAACAAATTAATACATTAGTAGTCAACAAAATTGACAATCTCTGCTTCCAAACAGTACAAGCCTCCATCCTATCAATATTTCACAGATCAACGTTAATAACAAATCAATGCCTAAACTTGAGAGATCAACATTGATAACAAATCAACACCTAAATAGTATACAAATTTGGGATGATACATGGATTTATTAAAAGCTAATAACAAAACAAACACATCAGTAGTCACATTTGCAACAAAACATGGATCCATAATGGCAAAGACATCAGTAGTCAGTTTTGCAACAACATATGTATCCATAAAGGCAAAGACATCAATTTATTGATACTTAAATAGATCAAAGTTCATATAAATCATCTGATCAAAGAAGTTAAAAACAGTGGTTCTAACTAAAATTAAATAAAAACCGAAACTTCAATTAGAAACCATATCTAGATACCCCTGATAATACTTACTAAACCTGGAATATCCCTGATAATACTTGCTAAATCTGGAATAGGCTAGATCTATGCTAATAGATATATCCGTATGCCAATTCTCACTATCTCAATCACTGTATACTTGTACAGACCCCCATCCATCACTACCTAATAAATCAAAGCTAGGAAAGATCTATGCATGTATAAGTATCTATTGAACAGAAAAATACCAGATGTACAGAAGCTGTTGTAGAAGCCGCGCCTATGTGAGGAGTCAAGATTTCACAAATCCATGTAATCAAAGGCGAGGGTATTCTGATTAATCAAAGACGAGGGTATTCTTGTTGTCTTGGCCACGGTGGTTCTGAACATCCTAAAAACGATCATAAACCACAGGGGCCCCGACGACAATAACACTATCGCTTCATCTTCCTCTTCCTCCACATCAACTGGCAGAAGGGCTAAAATTCTGATCAAAATTACAGGAGGAGAAGCTCATCGACGCCATTCGATTAAAAAAAGATCGAAAGGAGAAAGACTTTCCGTTTCCTCCAGAACCCTACAATCCCTATAAACGAAGGCGAAGGTGTTCTTCTCATCTGGACAACCATGGTTTACCATAAATAAACGAAGAAAAATAAACCATCGTGGGCCAGATGTGAAGATCACCTCCCAAACCTCTTATCCCATGAACATCGCCGTTTCTTCATTTCTTACAGTCCGACAAAGGCATGTGCGTATGACTAGATATCTCGTATATATAAATTGTTACGGACCGCCCTGATTAGGGTTTGATGCTTTGGAAGTGAAACCCTAACCAAGCCTAGGGTTGGATAGTCAGAACACGTCCATTCTTCCCTCCCAAACCTCTTATCCCATGAACATCGCCGTTTCTTCATTTCTTACAGTCCGACAAAGGCATGTGCGTATGACTAGATATCTCGTATATATAAATTGTTACGGACCGCCCTGATTAGGGTTTGATGCTTTGGAAGTGAAACCCTAACCAAGCCTAGGGTTGGATAGTCAGAACACGTCCATTCTTCCCGTTCCCGTCCAACCAGTAGATCTGTCTATGAGTAGATATCTCGTATATATAAATTGTGAAGGACCGCCCTGATTAGGGTTTGCACTTTGAAAGTGGAACCCTAACCCAGGGTTAGGGTTGTATAGTTAAAACAGAGATGTCTTCCATCAACGTCAGTGGGTGATTATAAAACAAATGGCCACTGATTTGGAAATAAATATCTCGAAATGTGGCCAATTGTCCGTAGGGTGAATGTCGTGCAAAATATCTTGAAATGTGCCAAACTTTCTACAACGCGGATGTTGAACGTCGTATTGTTGTGCAAGTGTTTTGTCATATGGCAGGTAGAGGCGGTGGTAGAGATGAGAGGTGTTTTTTTTTTGGATTATATTTTATTATATTCCGAATTCATAAAATAATAGTATTTGAGACGCGTAAAGTAGTATTGATAGGTCCAGTATTGATAGGACAGGTGGACCGTGAGTTTATCTATGTTTGAGTCAAAAATAGAGTTTATTAGGTATCGGAGGTTTTGATATCAAAGGTTTTAACGTGATAGCTGTCACAAATATGCGATATTAGGCAGTGTGACCATGTTTCAAAAACGACGATATGAGAGTTATGATATGCGATGAAGGCACCGAGAATGGGCCATTAGTGTTAATGTGTCGGGATGGGCGATAACAAATTAACAAAGGATTTGTGTGCAAAACAAAAAAAGTTGGAGCGTTTTCTTTCTCCTCCCAAAGGGACGCGTGGTAGCAAAACATTGGATCTGATAAGAGACACATGGCAACAGTGATTGAATACGTTAAGGGACATGTGGCAGTAGTAATTGGTTTGCCAGAACTGACATGTGAAAGCTGACATCATTACAGCTTGCCAACACGGTTGATACGTGGCAGGGAAATTCAGCGGTTTCAAGGCTCACAGTAGGCCAAAAAGGAGTAACACGTGGCATTACTCACAAGGTGACAGGGGGTAGATATCTGGCAACGATGGCGCCACCTATGGGAGATTAGAGATCAAAGGTTGAGGTGTATTGCGCATCAAAGTGAAACCTTCGATTGATAACCTATGATTGAAGGGTTCTGATATGGGGGCTGGATTGCGGTCACGTGAAGGGCTACAAGACCAAGGGGAAAACGCAGAAGGTGATCAGCGATCGACAATCGGTGAATTGACATGTCGTCCACGAAAGTTACACCTTCGAATGGAAATGGCCGATAAATAGGGCTCTAATTTGGGGGCT
The DNA here is from genome assembly GCA_000404065.3 of Pinus taeda. Taxonomy (NCBI): domain Eukaryota; kingdom Viridiplantae; phylum Streptophyta; class Pinopsida; order Pinales; family Pinaceae; genus Pinus; species Pinus taeda. Next base: position 259,515 of record APFE031585485.1, on the reverse strand, counting down.
AGCACGACAATCACAAAGAGTTGAAAGGAATCAAGGGCTATTAGCATATCGCATTCGGAGATCGGCGGATGCAAGCAAAGGTTTCACTCCAAAAGTTGTGATGGAGGGCGGATGCGATTTTATATTAAAGATGTTCTGATAAAATAAATCGGGTCCAGAGATAGACGAGATTGCAAGTTTTGCTAGGATAACCATCTGATTTCCCGATAAAAATCTCTAGTAAAGATGACACGTACAGTAACACATATCACCATCGGAGATCGGTGAATCGAAGCGAAGTTTTCATTCTAAAAGTTGCGATGAAGGGCGGATGCAATTTTATATTAAAGATGTTTTGAGAAAATTAATTGAGTCCAGAGACAGAGGAGATCACAAGTTTTGGTAGGACAACGATGTGATTTCTCTGATAAAAATGTCTATTAAAGCTAACACGTGTCGAAGGCCGCGTGGATGCACGTTCTATCAATTAATGGCGAAATGCAGTGAATTTATGGTTTTCGATATTCTAAATGTTTTCATTATTACTAAGGATTCCCGAAGAATCCGCTCATAAAAATATTATATTCATGCATAATTGCTCATTTTCTCTAAGTGTGGGTGTTGGTCATTTTTGTGTTTTTTCCTTGCAGACTAGTCCTGTTAAACAGAATTCATGATAAATGTCTCGACCGGCTAAACCCAGAAGGAAAACTCCCATTCAACAACCGCGAGTTGGTCCTCCTCCTGAGGTCACATAAATGTTTGCATTATTTTTCGACACGACATGTACCCCTGATGATAGGCTCTCTAGCTAGGAGGCCATGTATAAGCTTTTTTAAGATGAAGGGCCAAAAGTCACAAAAAAGAATAGTTACAACAAAGCATAGGGTTCTTGTTTCAGAAATTACATACAATGATGTGGCCAATTCGTTTCTCCATAGAATTGGCGCTCGCCCAAGCATCTTGCCTTGTATGGATATGACCATGTGGGTCATTGATCATATGAATATCGCAGATAGGAACTTCATGACCAAGAGACAGACAGTCATCGGCGCTTTCACTGCAAAAGATTTGTCTGCAATGTGGAATTCGTTGAGAAGTTCATGCAGGAAAATGAACACCAATCTAAGGCCATTCAAGGATGGAGAAGAGACTCTAGCAAGCATTTGTCGGAGGACAAGTGTATGTATGCTATAGCATCTATTAATGCACCCTATTGTTTTGTTGTTGCAATGATGTGTAGATTGTTTGGCTATGAGAATACCCAAAAGTTTTCAGACCAATGGGCACCCTTAATTGAAGTTGCCTCTGAGGGTTATGTAATGGACCGGGGAACTATTATGTCCAACAACTTAAGCAATGCAATCTTAGAATATAGGAAAAAGCGTAAGTTTACTAAAACTGATGTTCTCCCATTCTACATGAGTGCCTACATTATGGATTGTATTTGTTTCACTTCAGATTTTCCATCCATGGGATGGAAATGGACTATTGAAGACCCTTTGCCTATTTGCATTTACCATAATATTCTATAGGAGTCAAAATACCGACCCCATTTTTACAAGATTAGTCATGGTGTCGTCCTTCCTATTTACCAGTTTGTTTTCAATGAGAAGTGCCCTAGAATCTCCATTGAAGCCCATATTGACATGTTATCAGTTGGAAGATGGTTTGGGGAGGAATCATTTACCTATGTTCGAATTTTTCGCAGCCTCGCACAACCTCATGTGTTGCCCCTGTATGTCCTCGATAAGCTCCTAACCCATGAAATAGCCTACCAAACTGTGGGAAATGGCCTGTCTAAGGTCATGAAAGAAAGCAAAAAGATAATGTGGCTTGTTTTTCTGTGTCACTATGGATTCTATTATTTAAAGAATTTCAAACATGCTACTAAGGAGATTGAGGAAATCCAACTGATGAACTTTCCAACCATTCCAAATCAGTAGTATGATCCAATTGATACTGCGAAAAATATTATAACACAAGCAAAGATCAGGCTGTTTACAAATGAGCCTAATAAATTTGATGATTTCTTTCAATCGACGTTAAATTATTCAGAGGTTGACAGAAAATCAACAACACAGCTCAGCGGCAAGGAATTAGTGTAGTTTCATCAACACAAGGTTAAAAGGAATTCCCATTTGCCCAAATTTTGAATCTAAATCACCAGAACATGGAACAAGACACAGGAGCGAGCACATCTCAGAGTCAATATGCAGTGCATGTAACTGAAACATTGGCAGCGAGCAAATCAAAGGTACAAAACAGTAAACTTCATCGTAGACATAGATTGCTTAGATTTTTGTAATCACTAAGAAGAGCGTATTCAATATTGAGTCTTCTAAGGAAAATATGCACAATGATGATCTGGAAATCGTCCCAGCTTTTCCAACCTCTGAGGTCATTCTCAATATTGAGGAGATTCCTCCTCTGGACATATTTTACAGCGTGAAACATAGAGCAGTAGTCAGCAGGCAGAGAAAGAGGAGAAAGACTAAACAAAGGCGAGCTTTGGTCCCTGCAAATACCTCTTTTCAAGTATTGTGGAAAGATGCCTAAGTGAACCCTGCTAAAGATATTGGGAGACTATCACAATACGCAGGAGCCTATGCTAGTGCAACCATTGACAAAGCCACAGAAGTGCAGTAACTCCTAAGGGAGAAAGATGATAGAATAAGGCATATTGAACAAAATTTAGAAAATGAAAAGCAAGGAATCATCCAGCAATGGAAAGCTCAATTTGCACAATTGCAAACCAGTTTCGATGGGCTGAAGATTCAATATGAATCTAACATTAAGAGTCGGGATTCCCACATACAGGTGCTTAGAGCGCAAGATTGAGCAATTGAAGGTTAATCCTGAGACGACATAATTCATGAAAGGAGGAGGGGAGCTAAATAACCTGCTTGCTCATCAACATGTTCTATTTTGCCAAAACCTCGGCGTTATCGAGAGATGTGCCAATCAATTGATGCACTTGTGAATCAACTGTCTGATCTAAGAACATATAACAAGGAAGTCAAACAAAAAATGTCAGATTTCATTCACTGGCAGAACAACGCTAAGGGTCCATTAGCAAATCTACCCAAAATAGAAGAATATCATAAAGAGATTGTCTTCCAAGAATGGGAGATAAGGCTTTAAAATGTGGAGATGGCAATTATAGTGCCAGGGACATATGTAGCAACATGATTCAATCAATCAGCGATAACCTCTTGCAGGAAAATTTAATCTCAGAGTGCCCAGAAGATACATTGCCTGATGTTAAAATATTGACAAAATCTTGGTAAGAATCATCAAAGAAGAAGGTTGAGCAGATAAAATATCTATCAAATATTGACTTGGAATGCCATTGACATTTCCTAGTCAAACCACATGGACAATGGTTGATGCTGAGGTGTCTTCTAAATACAACCCGTCAGGCATTGCCAGCACTCAGCGATGCGTTATTCACTGCACAGATACGCATTAGGCCTGAACATCCACTTGAATTGAAGACGATGACAGATATATTGGAACTTCAACAGTGCTTGCCAGAGCAATCTTCATCTAAGTCTTGATCAACTTGTTGTAACAGGACTATATTATTATTATTATTATTATTATAAGTGTGGTTTGTTTGGACCAGCGCAACATTTAATGGACTTTTCTATATTTGAGTTTAGATTTTAAACTTTAAATCCCCTTCATTGTTATGAAGAAAGGGCGTTATGAAATTTTGCGACAATTATTTTGGTTTTTACTACTATAGTTGTAAACAGTCTTAATAGAAAGAAGAACCACGACGATTTTACTTATGAGCATAGTGAATGTGTATGGAGTATGTTGATGCTATGTTTTTGGGCTGAAGTACTATTTTAATTGAAGTTTGTTTTCATTCAAGTTTGTCATAAATGTTATTCTAAGCGATTAGATCAGTGTCACCATTGATGTGTTTAAATTGAAATGTGTTAAGTATACATACGAACAATGATATCATATATGTGTAGTTGATGATTAGTTATTTATGTTATATGATAGCACTTGAAACGCCCCGATCTCTGACTTGTGATAGAGCACTTCCTTCGAGATCCATATCCCGTCAATATTCTTGAAGGAGTGTGATGTGATATGTGATAATCTTTGATCTCGAATTTGCTCCAATCTCCAATATTTGGACATGATATGGTGTATTAACATTGATTAATAGGATTTTCATGTTTGCCTTGATATTGGGACTTTTGAATGAAACCTTCGATATCAAATCGATGATCGTCGATTCACTTGCAGGCCCGAGTTAAGATTGGATTTAATCTAAGATCGCATTCGTTTATCGGAACTTTCGTTATGTGCCATCATCTAAAATTACCAACAAGATGGATTGCGATATTGTTATTAAAATGAGTTTAATTGTAAATTGACATCCACCATATCAAAGCTTTATTATAGTGCAAGTTTGCAAACTGTGGAATGTTATGATTATATATGATATCAAAACCTCTGATATTATGGACCTGATACAATTATTAAAATGAGCTAATTATGTTATCGCATCCATTCCAGATCAGAGGTACCCATATCACAAATGTTTTGTGTTGTGTCATTTTGAATGTTTCGATGAGTAAACCTCTGATTCCACTACTGGTCCTGGATTGAAGGACTGCATTATGTTGATTATGTTTGCATATGTGGTACATCCCTGTGGGGATGGCTTATATGTGTGTGTGTGTGTGTGTAAAAGTTGAAGGCAAAGATGTGTGTAATGACTGCCAAAGGTAAACATAGAATGTTTGATGCTTAAGAGGCATAACAAATCGCATGGTAACAAAGATTAGGTAGCATAACATAACACATCTTATAACAAACCACATGACAACAAATATTAATAACTTATTAAGGAAGAGACACAATTCATTACATGTCATGGTCAACCCATGAGAGGTTCGATCAAACTTGAAAGATACTGGGTTTTGAGATCCTTTTATTAATATGAAGATTACATGGAAGACACGTTGAATAGTAGGCTCTTCATCCACTTGCATGCCTTTGGTTTTCCAAGTTACAAGTTGTTGTGTTGCATGGGAAGCATTGGATTAATGTCAAGGGGAGTTTCCCCTTGAGATCATATGAGTCGTCAACTTTGCCTAAATGACTTGCAACCTAGCCTTCTCAGCAGGATGGATACCTATTATTGACGTCTCAGGATGGTTGTCAAGGCACTAGAAGGTTTCTTCAACCGTCATGGAGCTGCTTGCAAGCTCGACATAAGGTTTGGCATTGTCGGCATGTAGCAAGAGAGGTAGAAACCTCTTAGGAGTCCACACCAAAACCATGGTAGTTAAGCGATGTAAGAGCTCCTATGTCACCTTGGGTAGGATTCCCTCCCAGTGGGAAGGGAAGACTCGTCGACCACGAATCCATTAGAGAAAGTATCACCCAAGCTCGTGAGTGATAACATTGTAGATCCTAAGTAACCAAAGGTATCATCATCAACTCTTGAAGCACATCTAGGAATGTATGAGATTCCTAAGATAGAGACATCGTCGGCAAGACCGGGTCGAAGAAGCCTTTGCAACAACAGAGCTTCTAACCGAGGAGGTTCTAGAGCTCTTCGGCTAAGACACTATGCGATGCAGAGCCGAGGTCCCTTGGTCGAGTCATGACAAGATCCAGAGAAAAAGCTTTATTGCAATGCATAGGAGTGAGGCTAT
>APFE031585485.1:161684-217101 GCA_000404065.3 Pinus taeda | reverse complement strand
GCGCGGTGGGTTTGAACTTTAGGAAATGGGTTAAATGTGTTTGGCGCGTTGGTTTATTTATTAACCAAATATTAATAAATTCCAAAGAAAATGTGCGGGGGGGGTTTTGCATTCGGAAAGGGGTTCTTTGTGTTTTGGAAGCGGTCCAAACACTAGGGAAGGGGAATTATGCGGAGATGAGGGCTGTTACTAAGGTCCAGGTGACTTAGTAATTCCCAGAGGGATACTTATGGTTATATTTCAACCAAGGGGAGGGGATTATTTACATAGTTTTAGTAGGGGGATGGGGAGATATATAGGGAGTTAAATAATAATGTCAGTAGTTAATATGGAAATGATAAGAAAGCGCCAAGTTTCAGAGATCTTAGTCTTTAAAGGGGAGATAGAGCTTTGTAGAGAAAGTATGGACCCTCCTTGAGGGAAGCAGATCTTCACCAAGGCTAATGACATGGAAAATGATGAAACTAAGAGATATCAAGTAGATCTTGACCTCTTTTTGGGGAAATTAGTCAATGATTTGGGGAAGAGGAAGAAAGGGAAGTTAGTTATGCCCGATTTGAGCTCCTCCACATGAAACTGCCTGATGACTGTGACCTAAGTAGAGATGATACTTTGAAAGCATAGAATTGATCAGACATCAAGATTCTGCAACCTCAAAACTACTTACCCAGCCTACTTACTTAACATTTTTTCTTCTTTTGGTTTGGGTGCACTTAGACTTGCAGACCCAGCATTTCAATTTTTTCTTTTTATGCCTTTCTATCTACAAACTACCCTTATTTCTTCCAAGGGCCCAGATTAAGCAGTTGGGCTCCTTTGGTTCTCTACCTATCTAAAATCTGCCAAGATTAAGCTGTTTGGATAGATTATTCATTCTCTATATTCTAAAACAGGGAATTGAAATCTAGGGAGACCAAGATTAGGCTGTTTGGACCTCCCTCTAGCTGAAAATTCTACAAAACTGGAATGACTCCTGAAAATTGGAATGCAGTAGGTGAACTGTGAGTAGCATTCTTTCATGGCCTCTTTCTTTGGTGACTGTTTTAGCAAATATGGAGCATTGCAGCATGCAAAGTATGACATATTTGGCCTGTAAAAATGTCAATCATGAAATATGAGTAACTTGTTGCAGCAGGAGGCTAACATTGTCTTTTTTACCACAACAGTTTGGAAATTTTGTTCATTTTGAGTCCTTTTGTTGTTTGGAAAAATCGTTGCGAACTTCTGTGGTAAGTCACTCTTTGGAGAGCTAAAAAGAGATTTGGCAGTAAGTGAGAACATATATTTTAGTTTCTATTTCACTGTCAAGCGTTTTTTTAAGTATTTGATTTGAAGCAGAGTTGTAAAAGTATGCTCATATCGATCAGTGAAATGCAAACTTGTAAAGTGTTTTTTTTTCTAAAGATGAATGCACACAATATGTTATTTTGTAGAAAGGGGAAAATGTATGGAATTTTAACTACGTTTCGCAACAACTATTTGTAAAAGAAAGCAACTATTGTGAAATTGAATGCAAAGTGTGCTTACTGAAAGCGAATCAAAAGGGGCTAGACGTAGCGATAAGACTGGAGGTGGTTGTAAAGACTTTGATGCTAGTATTGATTCCTCTTGTTGCCTATGCTTGATGTAAGCATTTCCTTGCATGCAAGAGTAGCGACTGAAGGAAAATGGTGGAGAGATGTGAAGATTAGCCAACGTTCGAACTCTGGAGATAGAGTGAATGTTAAGCCTTGTCAGTCTATGTTGCCAATGTCCACTATCGCCTTTGGTAATGTCATTCCTTGTGATTATTGTATTGTCAAACCCCATGCCATTCGAAGGGGAATTTGCATGCGAGACCCTCACGTTATTGGGGCAAGTGGAACATAAGATGGGTTGAAGGCATCCCATGGCAGACCTTTGTATTGGAAGAAGTCAACAACAACAAAGGATGGTAATTGAGGGGGTTTTGATCCAGCTGCATAGAAAATGGAAATTACTTTTCCAAGTGCTTCATTTACAAGACCTACTTTAACCCACAAGTTACATGTAAGGAAAACCTATTGTTCATTGCAAATAAGAACATTTGCATCCAACTATTCATCTTCTTCGTGTGCACCAGTAGGATTGCGGTTCCTTTTCTCTGCGTAGCAGTGTGCAATTGCCATGTTCAAATTTTGAGCATTTGTTTGTTATGCAATTCAACATCTACGTTGGTTCGATATAGATGGATTGAATTGTCAAATTACTGTTGCTCATCCTTTGACAAAAATGAATTTGTCCTTCACATGAGAAGGTTCCAGTCTTCGACTGTTGGTGTTGCATTTCTGAGATTCGTGAGCAATTGTCGGAATGCAATTTGAAGAGGGTTCATCCCTTGTTGACGAAAGATGGTAGATAGTGTAATGATCGTGTCAAAGCTATGCCACAGGGCATTACCGTATGATGTGCCGACATACATGGGGATGTCCTTCACAGAAGGTAGTTTCCCAAGATCACTAACAAGTATGATAGACCGATTATCGAAAGGCACATTCTGATACGAAGGAAATACCTCCCTTAAGCGATTGTCTATCTGTGAAAGAAGTTTAGGGCCAATAAAGCTCATTTCATCAATTAAAATGTATTTGACATGACAAAGTTTTTTCTTGGAGATGCAGAAGTGGTTTGCCCTCAAGAGGATGCATTGACACTAAAGGAATGTGAAGGACAAAATGGATTGTAAGTACCTTTATGTTAAACGGTGCAACACCTGTTGGAGCAAGTAAGAGTAATGGATTTGAATTGGGAAGAGATTTAGCAAGAAATGTATCTTTTAGGCAATCAATTAAATGAGACTTCCCCATGCAAACGGTGCCTTGGATGAGAGTTCTAAGTGGAGGAATGGAGGAAGTGGTCCTAGAGTGGGTGAGGACAATGGTGAAAGCAACTTGCTGGGTGGGCGATAGTGAGGTGAGCGAGCAGGGAACTGGAGACAGGCTGGAATGGATTTGGGTGGATGAGCGACTAAAGTCTATGAAACGTATGGTTGTCTCTTGCAAAGGGAGAGGGATCGTAGTATGGGCCCAGTTGTGGTTAGAAGTCAAGGTCATAATGTCCAAGTATTTCCATGTCATATATTTCCATGTTGTTTCCAGGGTGTAGCTGAGAAAGGAATTTCCATTCATCGATGTCTACGGGTTCAGGGGGGTTCGACATATTATTAGTGGAGATGTCATCAGAGCAAGGGGAAAGGGGGGTTTCCGGGGCTCGATGAACATGCCATGGAACATACACATATTTTTCATTCCCAATGCAAAATGGTTGCTTCATCAGTGGAGCCTATCATGTTTGATGGGAGTGTGCATAAAGGGAAGTATATAAGTAGTTCACTCCAAAAAAAAGAAGCATAGGATGCATCAACACGAGAAGGGATCGAGGAATAGGAAGGGAGGACATGAACAATCTTGTAATTATTTATTTGTTTCCATTAGTTATGTTTTCGGCGAGTAGAAAAGGACCATGAATGTGTAGCTTCAAGAAGAGTTAGTGTTTCAAGTGGACCAGCTCTATTCATGTATGCTACAATGAAGGGTGGTGTTAGGAAGGGGGGACCTAGACCATGAGAAACACGTCGAAAATAGTTCCAGTAACATTGAGGGAAACAAATGAGTGGCTACAAAGTGAAAGGGGCATTTTTTGTAGCATGTGGTATGTTTCCTACGTGTCAATGTCGTTATCGGCAATTGTTTATGTTAAAAAATTTCAGACAACATTAACAACAGGTGTTTTGGGGTGGACAACCTGGGAGACATGTGACAACATTTGCTGATAACTTTCTGATTTTTTTTTCTGGTTTTGATGGATATTTCGTGATGTAGCATAGAACAACATGTCGAGACAAAACTGACTGGCAATTGATGTTTGCTCTCCATATGTATAACATGTCAAAGTTGTGTACATTTAACTTGTCATCATTATGAGCGAGCACATATTTCTTTCATCCACTGTCATCAATGATCAAAGAGGAGGTGGGATTAAAATCCCATGGAACTTCATAGCGGCAAACAAGAGTAGGACCTTTTTTGTGAAAACATGAAGAGGGGTGGCATTTTGTATGTCGTTGAACGCAATTACGAAGATTCTCGTAGTCCTGAAGGCGAGAGGATGCAAATATCAATGGTGATGGGAGGATGCATGGGTCATTCTATGTAGAGATGTGTACATAAGGTCTACGTTGTTCAGGAGTACGATGGTTCCAAGCAGAAATGTGTGCATCGAAAAAGCACCTAGCTCTATCCATTGCGACTTGGTCATCCCAATTGAGGTTGTCCATATCAGGTGCATTTTCGAGCCAAAGGAAACCATGTATGTGAGTGGAGCCCCTATGTTGCCACTCATACCTGCAAATATGAAAAAGGAAATTTTGTGAGGCGATTCTACATCCAAACAAAGAAATAAAAAGGAGAAGGATGGTCAGGGAAATACCTCCACCAAAAGTCCTTTGCATGTAAACCTTTTTGCAATACCTTTTTAAGGAATATTATGAATCACTAATGAATGTATTGCGCTGCAAGATGTGGGTTGTTGATTATATTATTTAATTTCCATCGAGACAACTCGAATGAATCCTGGGGGGGCTGTTAGGCATGACCATGTGCATGTCATGCCATTTGGTGTCAGTTTGCATTTAGGGTGAAGAAGAAAGTAGGGCTACCTATTTGTATGATCATACTAGTGAGCTCACCTCTGCGTTTGTTCCAGAATGAGCGTGTCCCTCTAAGGCCTGATCTGAAGCACATAATCTGGTCAGGAAGCATGGAATCAGGCATGTCATGGAGGCATTCACGAAGGTATGCAATGATCATTGGAAAGCCTTCTTCAAGGTTTCTCTTCACGAAAACAACAACAGTTTCTTGAGTACTATGCCGCAACATAAGATTGTACAAGTAATACCGAAATCTTGGATGCTGAGCAAAACAATTATCATAATAGTGTATGACATGAAGAGTGTGGGGAACACCATAGCAAGGAGGCCTTATGTGGTATATTCATTGATAGCGGAGGGGGAAACAGAGGGCCAGGAAAGTGAAGTAGTGGAATTAGGATGGGGAGACTACAAGTAGTTGTGTATTTCTTCAAGCTCAGTATGGGAATTAGGGAGTGCTGAAACAAAAGAGGATGGTTGGAGGTTTGTTGGAGTGGTGTGTGCAGGAATGTTATCATTGAAAGTAGGGAAGTCAAGTCGTGGTTCAGGAGAGGAGGGGGACATGCAATAGATGACAGAAGACATATCGATAGGGTGAGTCGATAAGGCAAATATTGCAACTTGGTCCAGTTGACATCCTTGTATTAGGTATCCTGGGCTAGTTTGTACTCTAAATCCGCAAGAACATTTGTCCTGCTAACAATGAAATCATATGTTTTGTGGTCACAACCATGCCTAGTAACAACGACGATGTCCAATTCGGAAATAAAGCATGATAAAATGTTGGTGATGGCAGTGATTTCTTGTGGGAAACAAATAGTATGACCAATGTATGTGTATTGTCCACCTCGTGCATGGGTTACTTGCAAGATTGGGTGGACATGTGATATGAGCATTTCTTCTATTTGTGTTAGAGCAGCAAGGACAAATGATTGGTCGCCAGGGTCCATGCTGTTCGTAAGGGAGAAGCTGTGGGTGGATTTTGTAGTTGCACACCATCAGCAACAAAGGTTACAATGTAAGAATTTTGTTTTCATATTTGGGTATGATTCTTTGCATATGGAGCATATATGCAAGGGAGAGAGGTCATCTATCCTTTCACAAAATTGGTGGTGTGCATGGTTAAGGCCAGGGTTGACCAAAATATGGGGATGGGAGGGTGAAGGAGGATGAGTTGATGGTGGGCTCCGCACCATTGAAGATATTTGTTTTCACACAGTGTGAAGAGGAAAGGACAACATGAAACCCTTGCACAGAGCTCGTGGATAGCACTAGGATCACTAGAGAGTATGAACAAGTCTTTTGCTTGGACACCCATGAGTTTAGTTGTAGCATTATCAAATGCGATGACATTTTCCAGTATGCCTGTGTGGTCATGCGTTTCAAATTTCAGCACATACTGATAGTCGCATTTTGGGAAGGCCCCACCACATTTTGTGCAGTGCCACATTCCATTTGAGTGGTTGACAACCTTTTTCATGCATTGCATGCCATCAAATGAGAGAGGGCATGCAAGGAAGTAGAAATCTTACATGTCAATAGAAGTGATGGTTCCACGAACAAAGACCAATGTTGGTTTTCCGCTGGGATGCAAGTATATGAGATCGACAATTGTACATTGTGGGTGGCCTAGCTTGGAAGTTCCTGAGAATTTTCTACTTAACAATGGTGAAGAGGCCAAGCGATCTCTTTGATGAAACCATGATTGGAGTTGTTCAGTCTCTGGAATGGCAGGATCTAGCACAAGGTTGGTGGTCAAGAAAGTCCCAACAATTCTTCCATTAAATTCAGTTATGCAACCCCCTTTGATTGCAAGCACGGTGGAAGCACCAGAAGAGGCGAGTTCAACAAGTTGCTAGCCCAAGGTGTGGCAATGCCCCCCCCATAGGGTGATGTCGATACTATAGCTAGACATGTCTTCCAAGCTGAGAGTTTTCCTAGATGTTTTAGAGCCATCTCTTCGATGAATGGTGGAAGTTGGAGAAGTGGACCTGACAATGCCAATGATGTCGATAATTGAGCCGAGGTTTGCAGATCTAATTTCATTTATAGATTTAAAACGGAAATGGTGGAAAGGAATTGTTGGACATCAACTAAGGAAGTTTCAACAGTGGAAGTTGCAGAGAGGTAGACTTCCCAATTGCTATCCAAATGGTTGTAATTTGTGTTTGTTGGTTTCACAGTGCTATTTGAAACCATGTAAAGCTTCCCAATTTGGAAAAGGTCATGCAAGGAATTTGCCAGATCAATGAAGGCAGAGAGATAGATTGTATCATTGGCATAATCAATGAGGTCAAATCCAAAGACCTTTACGGACCCTCAAGCATTGTTGTAGGAACGAATGGATGTTTTCCCAACCACCCTACCCTAGATCAACCGTTGTTTACGATCGGGGATTAGCTCCATGAATGGAATGGCAATAGGTAGAGCGGAGGACAACTGAGTTGATGATGACGCAAAATCTTATATCGAAGCAGCAATAGACGAGGTGGGCATGTGTGACGATGAAGAGGTCAGTTGGTATGTCGACGTTTGTATAATTTGAAGAAGGTACGGGGCCCTAATCAAAGTTGCATGACATTAGAGAACTTCCAGTTCAATAATTTGCAGACTCTTGAAAAGAAGGAAAGAAAGAGAAAAGCAACACGACATTATTCAGAGTGATAGTGGCAGAGAGAGGGAAGGAACAAAAAAACATCAAGAATATGGTGAAGAGTGAACATACGCATAGTTTTGCAAAAAAATGCAACTGAATTCTTTGAGAATGATAATCGATCCCAACTAGAGGGCACCAGAGATGACATGGGCATTGTAAGTAGATAGAAGCAATTTTTTTGTGCTGAGAGGTATCATTGGAGAGATAAATGTGGTAGTGTTGGGACACTGTCTTTGTGGAAGCAAGAAGGTCGAGTTCAACAATTTGGAGCAATGGTTGGATCATTGTAGAGCCAACGAGCAACAAACTGATGGCATTCTTTGTCAAGGAAACTTCCATGATGATGAGGAAAGGAGTTGTCCTAAAAGTTGAAAGCTCGTAAAATCTTGTCAACTTTGGAAGAGGAGCGGAAATAAATCAGCGAGCGCGGTCATTCACAGGATTGGCATACTTGGAGCCAAATGAAAGAAGAAAGATTTATAGTTTAGATTATTGCCAATAGTCAAAGGCAAGGGGAAAGGAAAATTGAAACGTTTAAGCATAGAAAGTTGGTTGTCTATATATGGCATTTTAGAAACTCTACAGGTGGGTGTGTTTCACATTATGACAAAGCACATACTATACTAATCTATACATGCAGTATGAAAACATTGATACTTACCATTTGAGTGCAGAAGACGATATGGTTAGCAGGTTCTCTATTCTCACCTATTTTTTATTGAAATTTTGGGGTAGTTATACGGTTCAAGACAACAACACAACATGCAGTAGCAACAACAAGAGACCAACAATAGCAACAAAAAATGCAACTCGAAAAACCAACAAAATAGTGCGACGTGAAGAGGCTAAATATAGCACACATCCATCTACTAGCTAAGTAGAGGGACCAATAGATTAGAGTTAGGACACGTGGCAGAGGTCGTGGGGTTACCAATGACAAAGACAATGACATAGATGCTCGCCCGAGTGAGAGTAAAGTGAGAATAAATGCACATACGTGGGCCATTAATTATATTATTGAATAGAACAGTCCTCGATGTCAGGATGTGTGGATAAGTTTCAAACCTTAATCATAGGAAAATGTCACATATCGATTAGATATACATGGGAGTTTTAGGATTTTGAAACTTTGACTTGAGCAGAATCCTTTTTGAAATCTTGCAAGTTGAAAGTCCGCTCCAAAATATCAATGTGGCTTGTTTGAATAAATGCATATAATAAAGTGTCCAGGGCATAAAAACATATCAATTTCATGCAAGCAAGAATAAAGCGAAAGTAAACGCACATGCTCGGTCCATTAATTAGATTAATGAATAGAGTAGCCTCCAAGACCAAGATGCGTGTATATTTTTTAAGTTGCGATCGTTAAAAAAATGTGGTATATATATGGGAGTTTCCGGGCATTGAAACCTTCACACTAGAAGAATTTTTTTGGAAATTTGTGGGAAAAAAAGTCGATTGATCGTATTAATTTGCCTCTATACAAGGGTGTAAAACATTATATCTTCGTACGAGGGAGAATAAAACAACAGTAAATGCACATAGTCATCTAACCAACGGTAATTAATGAATAAAACAGACAATGAGAGCAAGATACGTGCATAGAGAGTGGATCTTATAAGAGGCCATATTCCAAAAACTACGATAATGCGCAGATGCGATTTCACATTTAAGTTTGGTATGATAAAATAATTGAGGTTGCATATTAGTGGTTGGAGGTCCATAGCACAGTTCAGAGATTCATAATTTAGATATTTGTTTATTATTTTTTTTCCCATTGGAAAAAACGTAATTTCCATTGAGATATAAAAATTACATGTTGTATATGCATGAGCATATGCTATATGAGGCTATGCCTGTCAGTTTCAAAAAAGAGAAGGAAATTTTTTCCTTTCTTCCACGTAGGGAGGCATTTAGCTCTAGAATGATCATCCTATTGTTTTTATCAAAAAATACTGGCCTAGAGAGGCTACTAGTTTTATAGTCTGTCCAAAATTTTCCTGAAGTAGTTGTAAATAAATAGATTATATGAATATTTACATGTGGTAGACTGTGAAAAAACAAAAATCTAAGCTCCCTGAGAGCTTGCTGTATCGTCTATATCCATAAAGGGCCTGTGGTAGTACTGGTAGAAATTCCCTTCTGCGTGTTCTTGAATCAGCCAAGTGTCGGGTGGCCTATGCGCAACTTCTTTGGATAAACTGTCAGCGTCTGCATTTCACTCCCTGAAAATGTGTTGACATGTAAATGAGTCAAAAACAGTAATAAGACGATGGGCCTTGTTAGAGTCGGTCTAGTAGCCCTCCATCAGCGATCAAAGCTCTTTCCATTTGCATAAGTAGGTGTCTCATCAGTGTCATCTTATTGCATTCCATTAGGCATGCCATAACCCTGATGGAGGAGCTTGTGTCTTTTATTCCCCTCTTGGCACTGCTGGATTAAGTTTGTTTCAGTGAATAAATTCCTTACAGGGTCGTTGGTCTTGTCTTGAAATCAAGTTCCTAGGTCTAGGGTTTAGTCCAATTTTGTCTTTTGAGGTCATGTCTTATGAGGTCAATAAATGCCCAACAGGCCAAAGGGATGTCCATTAAAGCATCACTTCAGATGATTTCATATTGTATAGCTAATTTTGACCTTGAGTTCAAAAACTCTGTTTTTGAAGGCAAGATCATTTTCTCATTTTTGTAAAAATTTGTAAAAAATTCAAATTCTCCAGAAGTCGGCATGCGGCCTTGGTCTCCTTTGCCAAGACTCCTCAGAAGCCATCCCTGCAAAAAATTTCAAGAAAAAGCATCATTTCAACCAATTTCATGACAAAAAGGAAACCACAAGTCAGCAGCAATTAGTTTTAAAGAGTGTCATTGCATAAACATTATAAAGTGGGTTTGAGGGGAAATAAATTTAAATCAAGCGTATAAAAGCCCCCCTCTCCTCATTTTGTAATTCTTTTGCCTCCAAGACTCCAAGAGCAAGTGTGAAAGGCGATTTAGTGTGAAACTGGGCGAATGTGGTGACTGCACCTGCGCGCTACGCATCAGGGCCTGCGTGCTATGCGTTGGGCGCGCGCTACGCGTCAGGGCAGTCTCTGCAGTGCAAAATTGGTCGAACTCTATGCGTTGGGTGCGCGCTACGCTCCAGAGCCCGCGCGCTACGCGTTGGGTATCCACCTTCAGAAATTTGCCAGTGAGCCACAAATCGACTTCTTCCTCTTCAATTTCTTCAGGTAGGCCTCAAATCATTGAAGTTCTTGCTTTGTAAAGATAACATGAGCGTGAAAATGTGTCAAATGCCATCAAGGTGAAATGGAAAATTCATATGTATTATGTTTAAAAAAAAAAAAATTCAAATGCATGTGAGCTATGGTTTTACATTTGCTGCCCAAGGTCATCCTTTTCCACTCCCTCATTTCCCCACATTCCCATTATCCCCTCCCTTGTCATTTTCACCTAATCTCCCTAACAACAAAAAAAAAAATCAAAAGCCCTAAAACCCTACCTATCCCTAAAATTCAATAAAATCTCCCTAAACCATACCTCCTATCAAACGCCTGCAAATTATGATGATGTGATGATGTATGTGCCATAATTCCTTCCCTAAATTCCCTTTTTATATATATTTTCCCTAAGTCCCCTCAAAGTCCCCCTCCCTAACATCTCCCTTGTGTTTTTTGTCCCCTTGGAGCAGCATTCAAACAGTCAAAGCAGCAGGTCATTTGAGCAGAAGCAGCAGTACATTTCAGCCATTTTGCTCTTGAAACCATGTCAGAAACCGAAACAGACTATGAGCAAAGTGATGACCGTGAGTCAACACCAGAAGTTGAGGTGCCAAGGAGGCCTCACAGGGGTGGTAAGGGTGGTCAGCATGTGAGACAGGAGCCCACCTCTTTGGCCTATTTGTAAGCTTGTCCACTTGCAGTCACATGTTTTCGTCATCAATCATGCTGTGGATATTGTGAGAGAATTTCCCAAATTTAGCACCACAGGGAATTGGTCCGCTTGTTTGTTTTGCATTTGCACAACGGGCATGTGAATCTTGCAGGGGTGGATTTTACATTGTCACCTGAGATTTTGCTCAAGCAACAGGGATACCCAATGTTGGAGAAGAGTGGAACAAGCGCCAGCTGTTGGACAGATTCCAGTATGAGCCCTACATTAAACCTGTATATATGAGGCACCTAACTGGTGTGTTTCCTTTCAGATTCTTGAGGGATGAGTATGCGCCCTTGATGAGGCTCATCATTCGCTATTTCACCTGTGAGGGCAGATTTTCACGTTTGTATTCGTATCATATTCGCTTGTTGATGCATTTCACACAGGTACGGATGATGAACATTCCTTTCTTCATGTGCCGGAATATTGAGAGGATGGTGCCCTTGGTGCAGAGAAAGAGCCCAGCACAACAACACAGGAGCATCTACCATTATGCTTTGATCAAGATTGTGGTCATGCATCAGTTGGCCCAGCAGGGTATTCCATGGGAGGATTTCATCTCTCGAGATTTCTTCACAGCGCCACCACCCCCTGAGGTTGTTCATGAGGAGGGAGGACCTTCACAACAGTATGACATCCCTGAGCCTAGACATGTCAGCTTCCCTCCATTGGTCACATATCAGAGAGGCCACAGGGCCTTATTTGCATCAGCTCGGCGAGTATTTTCTCCACACCAGGTGGAAGGGGTCCGCCCTTCTTCATCAGCACCGCGAGTGTTATCTCCACACCAGGTGGAAGGGGCCTCATTTCCGACAGCAGCACAGGTATCAGAGAGGGGCAAGCAGCCCATGATTGAGGAAGGATTGTCAGGTGATCCAGATATTGACATCATTGATCTTGACACCCGTTCTCCTAGCTCGGAGCTTAAGGAGATCATCCGAGAGCAAAGGACCGAGAATGAGTCGCTGCACAAGAAATTGCAGATGGAAAAATGGGTGGTTAACTATTTAGAGCAGCGCAACAAATAGTTGGAGGATGAGCACGAGCTTTATGAGCAGCGGAAGATTCGTGAAGACCGGGAATTGGTCCGTAGGAGACCCGGTGATTTGACACCCATAAATCGAGAATCCATGCTTATTCGGGTGAACACTCACTTGGAGAGGTTGTTGGCGAAAGCCAATAGAGACAAAGATATGCTCCGCCACATGAAAAATCATTATTGGGCCCGCATGCACGTGTGCAAGGCAAAAATGAAGGTTCTCAAGAGACGATTGGCCAAGGCACAAAAACGGAAGAAAAGGCCCGATCCACTTCAGATTTTGGCTGATGCTACCTTGAGGGAGCATGGCACTCAATGATACACCCCCAGCTCAAAATTTAGACAATTTGGAGCAAGTTTGGTCATTTTTGAAATTTTTTGTCAAAAACAAGTTTTTGTCCCCAACGCGTAGCGCGCCGGACGCTACCCTTTCGTTGGGGAGGTCCATTTCAGGAAAAGTTTGCATTTTTGGATTTGTCAGGACAAAATACAGTTGCTCAGTCATAGCCAAGAAATTTCATGGAGATTTGAGCTCCCAAAAGGTCAAAAAACAAGCAAAAAATGACCTTCTGCCACTTTTTGGACACACAGGAAGCAGTCTTGGGAGATTGCAATTTTGGAGGGGCAAATGGCCACCAAATTGAAAAATTCCACTTGGGCTGGAAAGTAGACATCCAGACCTTTCCAACAAGCCCACTTGTGCCTCATTTGGACTCCGGGAAGTGCCTCAAAAGTAGGCCCAAAGGCGCGCTACGCGTTGAGATTCAGGGTGCTACGCATTAGGCTATTTTCACAGAAATGCACCTGTGGATTTTGATCCTCCTTGATGTAAATGATGTAATTTTATGATACTTTGACACTTATTTATCTCTTCTAGAAGATTCATTAATGAAAAAGACAAAAATCTAATGAATGAATTGGTTTCCTAGCTTATAGAGGCAAGTTGTTTTGACTGCCTAGATTTTAGTGCTCAGTTTGGAATTGGTTGAAACAGCTCCTAGGATAGTGAGCTCGACCCCTAGAGGCAAGGAAAGATGTTAGCTTGCCTATATTATGTACTTTCTTAGTCATTTTCATGGTTGGACTCTTGAGGGAGAAAGCTTCTATTGTATTACTCATTGTATCTCTGCATTTTTGGCAAAGGAAGAAAGACCAGGGTTTTGCAGTCCTTTTTGGGATTCCTGTGGTTACATGTATTGATGGTGTGTTTCTCTTTGTACTTGTAAGTTTGTTATGTGAATCATCTTCTTACTTTTTCTTCTGCAAATTAGGCAAATGAAGTGTTAAGGTAGAATTCATGGTTGCTATGCTCTGCCTTTAAGTTCGCTTAATATCAATGTTTTCAGCTGTCTAAGGAGAATTCAAGGTGATTGCTTGCTCTCCTTAGCTCCTCACCAGTCATTCTCATCCATTCAAATCTTTCAAAGGCATCAATACAGTCTCCTACCTCGCCCCAAAGAGCCCCTTGCGAAAACTGTGTCTAATCCCCGCACCCAAAATTGCCTTTCCCCAATTTTCCACTAAAACCCTAAAAATCCCAAATCAAACCTTTTTATCAGTTTACTAGCCTAAAATCAGTGTTCTTGATTGGTTATCTCTGCCCGTTGAAGATCTTTGCCGAGATAGACCGGAGAGAGCCCTCTCCTGCCCCGTAGGGCTAGCGACGAGGCTAAGTGGTTTGATGTTGCCTTGGAGTTTACCTTTTTCAGCGTGAGGTGAAATTTCAAGCACTAACAGATCAAAGGCAATAAGAGGTTTTGGCCGGGCTCCGCCCAAGCCCATACATTGGCTGCCACGTGTCCAGACCCTAGAGAGAGAAAACCACTCTTTTCGAGCAGTTAACTTCCATATGCATGGGCTCCTGAAATGAACCACAATCGTTGGATCTAGATCTTCCAGATCAACGGTGGAGATGCGATAAACGACATAAAGGCGAACTCGATAAAAAATAAGGCAAAATCCATAATATTTGAAGTCCAATAAACAATGATTCTGCGGATTTTTCCCGTGTTTGAATGTATTTCTCTGTGTAAACAGAAAATGGCCATTTCGGGAATTTCAAAGGCCCGATGATCCATTCCATTACGAGACAGGTGGCCACCATCCCTGAAAACGTTTAGCAATGATTGTTAATGCTCAGAGGGGGATTTGAGCGGACAGAGGCCGAGAGCCGAAGAGCCCGAAGGGGAAAATGAACAGACAATCCCCACTTGGCTTAAAAGCCATGACTGTCAGAGACAGAGGGTTGTTGTTGGAGTTGTTGCTAAGAGGTAAGCTAAGGCGTAAGAGAGTAGCGCAAAAAAGAAGGCAGCAGCAAAACAAGCAGCGCAGAAAGCAAAAGTTGAAGAGCATGCAGCTAAGGGAGTCACTTGGAGTTCAAGTGGAAAGCCAGAGGGTTGTAAACTGACAGAGAGCCAAAGAAGCCAGAGCCAAGAGCCAAGAGCCAGAGCCAGAGCCAAGAGCCAAGAGCCAGAGCCAAGAGCTAGAGCTAGAGCCGAGAGCCAGAAAACCGAGAGCTTCAAGAGCCGGAGACAAAATGGTGTCTAAAACCATTGTTTCTGTGTAAAACCAATGGAGTTGAGCCAGGGAGCTTGTAAAAGGACTTTACCATAATCCCAGAGAGCCTAGTCGAGTTGACTACAGCTCACGGAGACATAGCCCAAGAGTTTTGGGTGAACTCCACATTAATATTGTTGTTCTGTGTGTGTTATTGATGCATTGTCTCTGCTGTTTTATTTACTGTTATATGTATTTATATATCAGTTTGAGCACATTAAATTACAACACATAAACAGTTTTAATAAACAACACCAGCATACAACTTCTGTTCAAGCCCATATTTAATTCCGCACTGGTTAATCATAAAGACTTGGAAATAATTAAAGTTTTGGGAGTGGGAGAGGTTCTTGTAAGTTAGACAAGAAGCCTAAGTGCCCCATTTTCAGATCACCCAAACAACCTAGGTTTGCAACTCAACAACTTCAACAAGAACAATCATTTCTCCAACACAATTCTTAGCTAAAATACAAGCTCCCTCTTACTCTAGAGTGATTTCAACCATATGAAAATTTAAAACTATTATGTAAAAATTTCTTAGAATATTGAATTTAAAAATTTCACCTCTTACCCTAAAGTAAGAGAAATTTTGAAATAAAAAATTGGACCACAAAAATAGAAAATGTGTTATCAACATCAACTTTAGAAACCTACTAGGATTCAAGATGATAATTTTGATCATAAGAGTAAATTTTGAAGGAAAGAAAAGAAACTATTTTTAAATTGTATTTTTGATCCATTTCCTTTTAGATTTATTCAAATTTCAAGTGTAAGCACTCGTTGGATATAAAATTAAATTTCACATCCAATGAGTACCCACTCTACATACTTTCTATATTTAAAATTTGATTAAACCTATAAAAACTATAAAAATACAATTAAGAAAAATACTTTTCTTTTTTACCCCTTTGAAAATCCATTTTTTATTTCAGCTGTTTATTTTATTATTATTATTCTTATTTTTAAAGATTATATTGCTTCAAAAATTCAAAACATCACCATACATATGCATTTGTCCAGGGTTTTCTAAGTTTGCCAAAGGCGGCCTCAACCTACCACTAAAGAAATCAAATTTATTGACCACCTTATGAGTAAATATTATACCAATGCAAAATTAAGTGAAAGCCAAACAATATATCACCTAGCATTCTATCAACTAGATAACTTTTGTAGAAAATATTTTTGACAGGGATAAAGCCTCAAGAATTTGAGGTCACAAGTGTCAGGTCTTTAGCATTAGAGCTTCGAGGAGCTATAGGCTTTAGACTCACACTGTAAGTGGCTCTCCAAGTGAGCTAACCAAGCGTCTAGACTTTCTAGGCAAGAACGTTGAACTCTTTGGGCTCTTTTGATATCACTCAGGGAAGCAAATATGTTATATTGTTCCTCTTGCTTTTCCTTTAAAACTTTGCCAATAAAGTTTTGAGTTACCAATGGAGAGTAATAGAGTTGAGATATTGCTTTTGTCTTCCCTTGGTGTGTCCAATATTAGGAACCCATGGGAGACATCATCAATAATATCGAAATTTGGAAATACGAGATGATCATCAACAACTGTAGTTTTGAATCGCTAAATCTTTGCTTGGATATCTAGAGGAACAACAACACAATAAATTTTTGATGCCTCATGGGCCTGTGCTTAGGCATGAGTTCGAGTCTGAGGAATTCAACCACCCTCCGCTATGTGTCTACCTCGCCCACCACGATGACTACACATGCGTTGTCGAGGCTTGAAACTCATAATGAGCAGAAAACAAGGGGGCAATGCTATAGTAGGAAAGTTTACAAGGGAGGACCAAAAATAGGGAAATATTGGGTGCCAAAAACAATGAGAAAGTCTATATATAGAGGGAAAGTGCCAAATGGAACCAATAGGAAAGGGGAAAGTATGCAACACTAGCTTTAGGAAATCAATTTCAAACCCCTCCTTTTCCCTAAAATAGAGCAACAAGATAACATCTAACTATAAAAAGAACAAGAAGTACACTTCCAAAATTAAGGAAAGTCGAGACAGAGGACTGAATATACCATGAGAAGAGATGCACAACCAAGCCTGAGGAGCAAGTTAAAACAATCCTTTGTAATCTCCACAATAACTATGGGAATAATGGGCCAATTCCTAATCAATCCACTAGTCTGCAAATGGCCGACCACTTGACTGAGTCCCTAGTTCCACCCACTCTCGTAGTACATCGTCTTAGAAGAAACATGTCCTTGACTTATCAGGGAACCAACTGCCGTAACCACTTCTCCACATAAGTCTTTAGACCAAGCTAGACTCATAATTAAGGTAAGAGAAAGCAAAATGCCATTGAGTTTTTAAAAAAATCTTAAATGCTCTGACAACAAACCCATCTGCACTAGAGATGGGAGGAAAACCTCGTTATGAATCCTCCACCACCACTATTTGGTACAAAAAACCAACACCTATATATATCTATAACCTCATCGCCATCGCACTTAATTTTGCTTGCATGCAAGGGCAAGCCATGCCATCCTCGACTTAAATGTTGCTTGAGGTGGTGGGGTGGCAAGCTTGCCGCTCAACACTCGAGCCTTCCTCAATTCTCACCCCCATCAGGAAATGTTAACAATTATTTTATTAGTTTGCTTAGGAGACACATTTTAAACCTTAAAATTTCTCTATTGGGTTTCCAAGATCTTTACCTTGTGAATTTCATCCATATGATTGTTATAAAATATAAAATAAAATAACAATGGAAAGATAACAATATTCCACTTCCTAATAGCTCCATATTCTAAACAATTTAAAGGGAAATTATACCAAATTGTTTAGAGAAGTTTTCAATTGCCTAGAGCAATTTATCAAACATAAAGCATATTTGAAAATCCACTTTGACAACAATCATGATAGTAGTAAAAGAGCGGATATAGCAAGAACAAAACAACCCTTATTAAAGATGATGTCAAATCACCCAAAAAAATTCCTTATTACGTATGTCAAATTATCAAGACATATCACTATAAATAACATATATGATTAAAAATCAAAACTAAAAAGTACACAAATTTTGGAATACTAAAAACATCATTAATCTGCTTAAATTCATCTACATACCATGGCCTTCTCTCAAGACTAGTACAAACCACTGGACCTTCCAAACCCAGCTACATAAATAATGAAAACACTAGTTAACCAAGGAGATCCAACATGGAAGTGTCACTCAAACAAGTCCTCCAAGGCAAGATATCATCTCTTTGTCACAAAACATACCATTAGTTTTTATCATAAAATCATGATATTAAACCTCCCAGGGATAAACCCTAATCCTATACTTCCAAAATGCTCCAAGATACTCTAGAAGATAAAGAAACCCTATAGACCTCAAAGAGAGAGAGAAGACTAGTGTGCTCTTCAAGATCACATCTCCAAACAAGAGTGAAATATATATTAGACAAAAGCTAAGAATACAAACTCTCCATCTATATATATGCCAAGTAAAGGAGGCCAACAATACAATGTTCGTCAAAGCCTTTACAAGCAACTTACAACAAACACTAGTAGGCAAACACAAAGGAAGCTTTCCACGTCAAAGTAGGCATTATCATGCTTCAAGGTAATGTTCTACAATAAGGGCTCCAAGATGATGCAACCACACAAGGTATCTCCATAGACTCCATTGATCTTCCTAGCCATGTATCCTGCTAGGTCAATGGTCCCTACAAGAACAATATTAGGGCCTATGTGTCCCCAAGCCAACTCCAAGCATCTAAATAGGAATCCAAGTCACTCGATGTTATCTATAATAATGCTCCCCACTAGAATGCACAATGCCCCTCTTCACAAGTAGGGTGTTCTCTAGGCAAGTGAACCTCTTCATGTGGCCATAATGGACATTCCCCACTATATCAAGAGAACTTCAACACCCTCAAGAAGAATACCAAGCTATCACTCTATCGAGGTCAAAAGATCATTATGTTATCTCCATATTACAAATCCATCATGGACCATGTCCCATGTGTTGATCCATATTGTACCATCCAAAGGTTAAGCATACACCATGTATCCCAAATCTCATGTAACACCCCAAAACATGGTGTACACACTTGCAAAGTAACCCCAAAAGCTAACAAATTTACACACAACATTAGACTCCCTTTTATCCACTTTTAATAATCTCATTGGAATCTTATTTTACACACTCCTTCTCATTGGAATCTTATTTTACACACTCCTTGATTAAGAGAATCCATATCCATTCAAACAAATCAATGCTAGAATTTTCATTATCATCATTAATGACACAACGAAATGATACAAGATACTATTTCTTCATGCATATTGGACACCGTGAACAATTATAACTACATTATTGAACTTATGATCAAACTCTGCCTTTTGAATCAAAGGAAACCTTATTTACAACATTTATATTATCAAATCTGGGTAGAATGTGTACATCTTACAACCCTTTTTACATAAGAGACTGGACTAAAATCCCTATCATAGCTGCAATCAAAATCCTACGTTGGGTTACATATAAAATATTTGAACTTGTGATCAAGTTCTGCCTTTTAAATCAAAGAAATTCTTATTCACAAAATTAATATTACTAATCTCTGAATAGAATGTGTACATCTTACAACCCTTTACATCATGCCAATTCTTGAATTTGATTTTATGCATAAGAGACTTGACTAAAGTCCCTATCATAGCTACAATCAAAATCCTACGTTAGATTACATCGAAACTATTCCATAACATATCTAGAACTCTTTATTTTTATCAAAATCCTAAGTTGGATTACCATATAAAATATTCCTTAGCATATCTAAGGTTTTCTGAGTTTTATTTCATTTGAATACATTCAATTAGAATTTATATTTTTTTGTTAGAATGTGTACATTTTAATGTATACTTTTGAATTTAATGGAGTTGTCTTTAGTGCAATTTTTGGGAGTTTTTCCGGTGGATTTTTCCAGTTTAATTTCTCTAAAATCCGGTCGGAATTCATTGAAATCACAAGATTGATGGGTAAATCCTGCACAATAGAAGTGCCCTAGGAGTTTTTCATGTTGCTAAATCCATATATATAGTCAAAAAACTAGTTTAAATAATACAAATCAAGATTTCACCTCAAATTTTTCCACTGGATTCCGGCACCGAAAACTCCAAAAAATCGCACTATAGACAACTCCGAATTTAATTGGCATGGATTTTGGTAAATAAGAGACTTGGCTAAAATCCCAATCATGGCTACCATCAAAATTCCACGTTGGATTACCGTATGAGATACTACATAGTAAATCTAATAATTTTGATTTAATTTGAACGCATTCACTCCTTCGAATAATCTTGAAAGAGAGCTCAAAATGTACGCAAATGCATGTTCACTTGAACGGAACAGAAATAGTCAAAGTAGTTCATACGAAAGGAAATTGTGAAGCAATCATTTAAAATTAGTTTTGAAGATTCTAGTCATCTGGAACTAAACACAATTCATGAAGAAAGATATCATTAAACTACTCCGCTTATATTTGTTGACATAAGAGAATCAAATTCTCCTTTAATGCAAAATCAAAGGGCTCAATGAAGCAGTAAACATAAGGGACAAAAGACAAGTATTTTCATCATCATTGTCATAAAAGTCTATTTAAAAAGAATAAAGGTTTCGAATAAGTACCAAACCTCTTCATGCAATTCAATTGTCTTGCAAATATTTCCAAACATCCTATTTGAAGTTAGAACATACTCGAGCATTAATGTTTCCTAATTTTATGTTGAATTAATGTTACAAATTAGTGCATATAAATAAATCTTAATCAAAGTTAACTGCAATAAAGTGCATGAGAAATGTATGTGTAATTTACAAAGCATATTGTGAAAAAGCGTTCAACATATTGGTTACAGCAATTACGCAAAATCAGTGTTGCATTAGCACAACAATATTTAAAGTCATAAGAACCACAATGATGAATACAAAATGCATTGTTCGTTAACCAACACTTTCATACCCAAGTCAATGCCTTGTTTATGATCCTTTCATCTATAAATGGGTGCAAGGTCCACATCAAAGAATAGCTTTGGAGGGTTTCTGACGGTGTATTAAGTTGCAAGTCAGAGACCACCTTTTCCTGACAATCCACATTAGAATTGAAGTTAACAATGAGATCTAGTAGGAAACAAAATTCAGACAGAACCAACCCATACATAATGAAAACTATTGAAATTTGATTTATTACTTGCATTGCATAGTCTTGCCTCAACATATTACAAATCACTGACATCATTGCCACGTAATCAGAAATTTCCAATTTATGATCACCAGATATACTTCCCTGCAAATGAATAATAATAAGGTAAAGATTAAGTAATAGTCAATCTATAGTCCAAAAAAACTCACTGAAAACTTGGCACAAGAAAGATCACCTACCAAGATCTATTTTCATGATCAAGTTGATAATTTTTATCTAATACAATTTCCATGCAATTTATTAATTCAGTTCTAAAAGAAAATAATATGCATACTTCGATACAAATAACAAGTAAAAATCATTCATAGGAAGCTATGAGCTCATGGAAGACATGCCCAAAAGAAACAACCAAAGACCTGAAACAACATTAAATTTCTACACTATTTCCTTCTCCTCGAACTTTGTAGAACTACGCTGGTAAGGAGAAATAAATCACACATGCACAATCAATCCCAAACAAGACCAGACTATTCCTGGAATACAAGAGGGGAAATGTCTCTCGCAACCTATCGACCAAAAAGAAAATGACATCCATTGAGGTATGGCACCAATTTTAGTTCACGGTGTCATCGTTTCAGATCTTATTGCTTTCAAATTTAAATTATGTAACCTTCAGAGTCAGTGTTTCACTTTTTGATGTTCAACTAATAATCGACAAATCAATAGATGACAGAAAGAAAAGAGTTGTGTCATAAGAACAAAAAAAAAAAAAAAAAACTTCAAATCAAGAAGCAACTAAGAGAGGATCTATTAGAGAAAACAATATTGAGGTAGACGATCAGCATTTGTAAGCATATCATAAGCAACAAGAACTCCAAACTAAACTGCACTAGAACGACGAGAAAAGGTGCACATCTCAACTAATTGAAAACAGGCACAACATTAAAAGGAAGTGAGAAAATTCCCCGATTTCAAGGAAAATAATCTAAAAAACATAGAAATGGAGCATAACATCTTCCCTGAAAGGATCATATTTTTTAAATCACAAAGTTAGATGACATAAGGAACAAAAAAAACAAATTAACTTATTTGAAATCATGTACGGGTAAATAGAGTATTCCATACAGGACGAATACCTCCAATAACCACTCACACAACCACCTCAAAATAGTAACGCTAGTATTTTTACATGGTTAAAACCCTACGAGAGGGAAACAATCCATGGCCCTAATGAACACGGTCGCTTGAGGCAATTTTATTAATGCAAAAGAAAATCTTTTACACGAGAGTTCTCACAAATGATCATCAACCATGACCCTCCATGCCCTTTAAATAGATATCATGGACCAATCGAGTGTTAAGCCGCAAATCAATAGACGTTAGTGTCAAGGAGAATATGAGCCATCAGATCACTCTGTGTAAAACATGTCATGACCATTGGATTACAATGCAACTAATGCATATTAAAGAAACACACTTTTACCTAATAGACACATTAGACTAAGTTGAACTTAACTAACTCCTATGTGTCTAAATATCCTAATATCCCCCCTTAAGAACAACTTGGGATAGGATTGAAGGATTTACAAAGGTGACACAATAGGAGAACAGAGGTGTAATGCCACGCTCTGGTTGACTAACCCTGATATGACATTAGTCTCGCTATAGCCTTAGGGAACATACATTATTCTTTTAGGACCTCAGGTCGAGAATCCATATATTTGACTTTTACTATTAGTGGATGTGATAATAATTATTTTTGAGTTCGATGTTAAGATGATAATCGCTGTGATGGACGAGTTTTATGACTAGGTCTAGTCATGTGATGGATTCATTATGTCATCTGTTTACATTAGTTCTTGCTCACAGTTAACAAAGATGTTAATGATTATGTCATGGTGATGATTTAACATACACAATCATATTAATGACTAATATTATGAATAAATAATTTTGATGATTATTGAGTTTGGCAGGAGATCACCTGGATGCACTTACATGCGATGAGGCGACGACCTCTGACATAGGTTAGTTGCTTGGCTGAATGACTCACACATGGGTGATGGGGCTATATAGATAGATGCAACTTCATGGGAGGGGTGGGACAATGTCCTTGATCTCACCCACTAGCACTCCCACCGTGACTTGGGTGGAAAGGTGTTGGGATTCCATTGCCTTGAAGATCATGATGTTGTGGGAGCAAATCCTGGATTGGGTCGCTCACGAAGATTTTAGTAGGGGGTGCGCATCAAGGCAAATTCCTTGATCCCTAACACCATTAGTCTCATTATAGATGGCGACATAGGAGAGGATAGTGGTCTTTGTCGTTGCGCCTAGTTTTTCCCCTTATAGTCACTGGATGCTTGAAAGGCAAGTGCCATGGCACCCTTGGAACTTCAAAGGAAGTTCTTGAAGGGCATGACCGACTTGGCACCCTTGGCATCAAAAAGAAACTGATTGGCATGGCACCCTTTGAACTTCAAATGGAAGTTCTTGAAGGGCACGACCGACTTAGCACCCTTGACATCAAGAAGAAACTACTAAAGGATAATTAAGATATGATAATCATATTAATTTAGAAAATGCAATAAGTGAGATTTTAGAACCAAGTTAACTAAATCAAGAGTAAACCTTGGGTTAAAGGGAGAATAGAAAGAAATAAAAAAATTGGACCAATTGAGAACTCTACCCTTCCGACGTTTGGAAAATCTTAGGTAGATAATCTGCATATAAAGTAACTCCAAAGTATGTGTGTGTTTTAATAGGAAAAAAGGGGAAAGGGACATAGAATTAATTAGAAACATTAATATTCGAATAGTTAACCTCATTAAGAAAATAGGGTGGTGAATGAAAATAAAGAATAATAATAAATTAAATTAGAGAAATTAAGTTTCAAGAAAGAATCTCCATGTAGCAAGAGCCAACACAAGGATATCTATCTAAGAATCAATTTGAGTTAAAGGGCGTACTTGGGAGAAAAATCTAAGACCTACTAGTTGACTGTAGTAATGAACACAAAATAAGTAGTATAAAAGGGGGATCAAGCAACAACTAGGAAAAGAAATAGGGAGTCATGTTGGGGTAAGGAAAAAATATTGTTTTTAATAAAAAATTATGTAAATAAAGTAGGAGAGCTTTGGAGAGAGGCTGACACATGGACAGGTGTGTTGGAGAATGCAGTAGGGCAACGATTAAAAAAAATTATCCTTAACCTTAATAATTGCTTGTGAACTTCAGTTATTTTCTTTTGTTTCTTTATTAGATTTTTCATCAAACAATTATCAAGAGCAAAACCAATAAAGACAATGGACACAAAAAGTAGGCTTCAAGCCAAGGAAAAACCCCTCCTAGGGGAAAATCCATATATAATCTCCTCTAATTATAGAATCTACTTCAAATGAGAAAACCAAGACCCAAAACCCTAGACCAAGTGCTCCTCCAAGCACCAAGTCAACCCTCCAAGAATCTCTTCCAAGTAGGTCAAAGATCAACCAAGTCAACAAGAGTCAATCCTCCTTCAACCTGCTTCCAATCTTAGCTTCGACCCTCATCTCTGAATTTGCAATTTCGTCTTGCAACTTTCGGCCTTGTAATAGGTGTAGAAACCCCATCACACGTGTGGGTAGAAGAGATCAAATATGGGTCTCCTTCCTTCGCTTTTGACTTGCTCCTTTTCTTCTAGACTTTTGGCTTCAAGTCTTGACTTTCTTTCAAAACTTTGGACCTGCAATCTCGGCCTTGAAGCTGTAGCGAAACCCTAGATCCTTCGCACGTGTGGGAGAAAGATAGTCACAAAAATCAGATTTCGATTTCTCCCTAAGATGCTCTCTTCTTCTAGACCTTCACTCTTGCTTCCTTCTTGTTCCTAGCTTCAGATCAAACTTCTTTCTTGTGTGATCGAATTCATGGTGAGAGTGGTCGAAGTTGCTTCTATATATAGGCTTTCCATGAGGTCGAATACCCTTTTCTAGGTCGGCTTGTGCTAGGAGGCATATAAGGACTTTATAGACTCAAAATAATATATTTTCATGTTACAACTTCTCAATAGGGTCTTATACAAATGATAAAGACTCTCTTGACTCAAGAAAAATAGTCTTTTGACTTGAAAACCCTCGAAGCATGAGAACATGCTTGACCTAGTTAACCAACAAAATGAAACATGAAACCCATGCTTAAAATAATATTTTTCTTTTTCTTTTTCTTGTAACATAAGATATACATAATGACATGAGTACATTGACAATTATGAAGGTATTCATAATTGTACACCAGGTACAAGGATACTCTCAAACTAAAGAGTTCTCATAAGAAGAGTTGGATTGGCGAGCCATCTTTAAGCATCAACACCATGACCAACATTGTCAACATAGTAAGGCCTTAACTTGACAAGCTCTTCTCATATCAGAGCATAATGCTGAGAGGTTTTATGTGAACTACCACGCTACCTCTCAAGGTACATACCCCATCTGAATGTTCACTAGGTATGTCCTTTTAGGACTATTCTTATCTTGGACTCTCAATCCTCAAAGAATATCCGTCCTCTTCGACCACTCGTCTTGGATACTTGTCCAATCCTGAAAGAGTGTCAATCAACAAGACTACTTCCTATCTTGGATTCTTTATCCTCAAGGAGTATTAATCTAAGATGCTTCTCCAATCCTCCATTCTCCCTCCCATGGCCTTCACTTAGACGCATGACTGTTAGTCCTACCCTAGTTCATGACACATGATAGAAGAGAATACAATTTTCATCATCATTCCCTCTCAACCAAGGTGGATATCTTCATTCCCTCTTAATAAGGGAATAGATCCTTGCTCCTTCACAAGTATTTGAGGAGATTTCCTACTCCCTCTAAAGCATAGAGGAGATTCTTTCACTTCCTTTCAATTGGGAAGTCATAACCACAAGCCCTTAACCTTGTATCCATAAAAGTATCAACTATTAGCTTTTCATGAAAATCTTCAAGTAGTAGCTACATGACTCCTCCTTTCTTTTCATCTCATCATATTGAGCTTCTTTTCTTCCTGGATGTTATGGAGCCATCTTCTTTCTTTAATCGTGTGACAGGGTTCAAGCCATCAATCCTTACACATCACTTTCCTTTAGTTATCATCAATGAAGACATTATATTGAGCCTACCATTGCTCTCTCTAAACATGAAAGTGATCTTCAATGTCATAGAAATATGATCATCAAGTTATTTTCTAGTATTGCTACCCTTCAATCCCAAGATGATGATGTAAACATCTTGACCACATAATCCTTCAAGGATTGTCAAAACTATTCACTCAATCCATATGTTCTTTGAATTGAGTTCAACACCAACAGTTGAACTTGCCTCAACTGTCATTATGCATTTCTGCGATATCCTTCCAAGTAGCAAGACAATATGTTAACCAGATAACCAATGCCAAAATATTAATATCAGACTTATCTTATCTTGATGGTCCTTTCACCAAAGTATTTGCTTCTTTGAATCCTTGAGATCTGTTGAGAATCTAGGAAATCAAGATTAAGTAATTTCTCTTCTATTGATAACTGCTTGTGAATGTTGTTTACTTCTTAGATTAGGATCTTCTTTTGCTTATGTTATTATAGTGTTATTCTTCATCAGACAACTACCAATGCATAAACCATAAAGAGATAAGAGACACAAACTATAGCTATTAGCCAGGGCCAAAACCTTTCCCAATTGAGAGGAAAACCCAAACGAATTCTTCTTCTTATAGGGACTTCAATTGACAAATACCAAGACCAAGACCCTTGACCTATTTGCCACTTCAAGACCAAGACACAAAGCTTCTTAGCTTAACCCTTTCCTTCTTTGAGTCAACGATGGTCAATCTAATAATTCTTCTTTCCTTCTCGGCTGCTCCTTAGACTTCGGCTTCCTGCAATTCTCGAATTCCTTTAGAAACTCTAGGGTGTGTGAATGATGAAGTTTGGAACCTTGTTTTCCTTCGCTTTAGGTGGAGGATGCTTCGTTGGTAACTCGGCTTGAGATACACCTTTGTTTCCTCCTTGACTTGACCTTCCAATGGGACTGCAATATTTCGGCCTCTTTTGTAACAGAGACAGTTCTTTGCTTCGCACGTGTGAGATTAAAGTGACCCAAAAACAAATCCAAAATGATGATAAAGACTTCGCTCATCTTCCTTCTCTCTTCGCTAATGATTAGGCTTCTTCCTAAGTGATCTTCACACTTCTTGATTTCAGACTAAATTGCTTCACTGAAATTCTGCCTTCTGAAATGAGGTCGAGCTGCCTATTTATAGTTGTTTGCCCATATATATAAGCTGACATGAGTTGAGTGTGAGCCGGCATGTCCTTTTGAGAGATTTCATTATTCTTCTTGAAGCCAACTTGTAGGAGGTGTCTTTGCTTGGTCTTGGAGGGCCTTCTCATTTACTTAATGACTTATATAAACATGTAACATACCCAAGAAGGGTCCTTCATACATGACATTGACTCAAATTGACTTTTATGACTAGATGGCAAAACTTTAAGGTTCACGATGGGAACCTTAACTGGAATAAAATTCCTTGATCATGAAACCCATGATTCAAGTACTACAAAAATAATTTTATTTTCTTCTTTTCATCAATTACATAAAATCACAATTACACATGTCATTATGAAGACCGAACCTAGTTACAATTTCCAACACTCCCTCTTAACTAGAGAGGTATTCATAATGGAACTTGTTCATTCTCAATCTGAAGAATTCTCATAAGAAGAGTCGAATTGGTAACCTATCTGTTTAGCTTCATATCAACCAACATTGTCACATAGCAAGGCCTTGACTAACAACTCTATCTCTCCACAAGATTTGAGCTCAATGATGGCAAGACCAATGATGTATAGACACCCTCACTTTGTCTCTCTCGGAACATACCCCACCCAAGTTCTCAGGGTGTGTTCCACCAGGACTATTCTTATCTTGGATTCCCAATCCTAAAAGAAAATTGGTCCTCTACAACTACTCTTACCTTGGATGCCCTAACTCATCCTTAAAGAGCATCGGATGCTAGATGTTTACCCAATCCTCCATTCTGTCTTCCCAAGTGAAGACAACAATGATGTGTCTATCTCTCCCTCTTAATTAGGGAGGACATACCTATTCCAATAAAGGAATGTACCTAAGCTCCCTCTTGGCTTAGGAATTTTGCTTCCAAGTTTCTACTAGTAAAGAAACTTGTTTCCAAGCTCCTTCTTAATTAGGGACCTGTAGCAGCTTCTCAGGTGGAGATGATGGGACAACCAGCGGCTTGAAGAACTCCTCACGATGTCATGAACTTCTTTCGTTATTCAGGAGTCTTCACGTTTGGGACTTCTTCATAGGGCATAGACCACCCATCACTTTCATTCATGAGTTAGTCATGTCATCATCGAAAAGTGATCCATCAGTCCATATTTGGCCTTCCTTCATGTTATGTTGCCTTCTTTCATGCCATGTTTCCTAAAGGAACTTCCTTCCTACTACATAGTCAACAATGGTGGAAGACATTGGCAACCCTGCATAAGCTCGTCCAGATATTGTTCAAAAATAAGAAATGAACACTTAAATTAAAATTACCTTTGTGATGGTCTTTCATCATGACATCTTCTAGTTTGCATTAGCATCCTGCATACATAATGACACATCTCCCAAAGATATACATTGTCAAGGGTCTCTTTCCTTTTTAGACTACAATAGAGTCTTCATATCTTTCATGGAGATATACTAATCAAATCTTCTAGTCCTTGGATGTTGATTGCCCTTTTCCACGGTTACATATCCCATGATCTCTTCCTTCCTTTCTTCACACATTTCATTCCCAAGAACTTCGAATCAGAGTTCCTCAATTATAGTCAACCACCTCATATTACATATGAGGACATATTATGATGATTTCATTTAGTGAATGTGTAAGCCATGCATCTCTGCATTCCGTCAAAGAAGGAGATCCTTTCTTTTGATCATGCTCTCAATATAGAGCATTGATCCATGTTACCTGCAACCATATGCAATGACTCTACAATATAGAGTGTAAGCATACATACCTCATTTTTGTTTATGTCATCGAAACTCTCTTCAATAGCTTCCTTGATTGAAAGAACTTCAATCCCTTGATCTCCATCTCTTTTGTCATCATCCCATGAATTCCACTAGTTGGATTTCTTTGATGAAACACTTGCTTCCCTTTTGATCAATGAACCTTTCGATGAAGGTTCCATCAGAGAATCTTGAGGATCTAGAGTATCCCCATCCATTAGATATTTCCTTTTGACTGATGTATGATGAGCTTTACCTGGATGACTTTTTCCTTTTCATAAGTGCCACTTATGTTTTCAACAAGGTTCCCAAGAGCTACATCCTTCCATGGTTGCCATAAATTCCAATTTCAACCATCTTTCATGCTTCTCTATAATGATGTCATGAGTTCTTGCTTTCAATGCTTTTGTGATGCCATGATGCATCCCCATCATTTTTTTTAGTGAATCATATCTTACAATAGAAGACTCAGGAACTATGAAAAGAACTTAGGCGAGGAAGACTATCTCAGTCATAGTAGAGATCTCTTACTTCCTCATTCTTGGACTACTTTTCAGCTTCCTCCACTTCTTCGATGATATGGGCTTCTTCTCTTCCTCTTTTATTATTGTCCTTCTCGATCTTCTGATAATCTCTTTTGTAGTGCCATATTCTTGACACCCATAGCATTGAATCTTAGCCATGTCCCTTTTCTTTTTTCGAGAACCAAACTTTTCAAATTTTCCCTTTCTTCTTGTCATTGTAGCATAAGCTTGATTTTGCTTACCTCCTCCCACATCAGATTTGGCCTTTAGTCTAGACTCTTCAACCTTGCATAGAGACCATAGATCCTAGAATGGAGCGACTTCTTTCTTTCCATAAATACTTGAAATAAAGTTACCCCACTCCTTTGGTAGTGCATTTAGTACAACTGTAGTCATTTCTCTATCAGACATAACTTCTCCCTGTGAGAATTTCTAAATCTACACATCAAAAATCCTACTGCAATCACTGGTTTATCATCTACTACTTGTTCTTTACATTCAACAAGTTATTTAATTATTTAAACAATGATGAAAACACTATTGCAGACTACACATACATACAGATCATGAACTGAAATAAAATGAGACAATCACAAAAGGGACACCATTATTTTTGGACAGTCGTCCTCGGAAAAACCCAATTCGAGAAAACCTATGCAACATATAGAGGGTTTGTATTATTAAGCAGATTTCGGAATACAACTACGGTGCCAAATCTGGCTCACCCAACAAAAAATAAACTTGGCAGAAGTACCTCTATCCGGAGATAGACATTTTGGCAAATCCAGCAACTAGATGATCAAACCCCACAGATGACAATGTTGTTCCCAGTGCTAGGTTGTGATGGCTGATCCAAGCTCGCGTTGGAACTATGTCACCTCCTCTAGGAGCTGCATCACCCTCCTAGTGAGCATTCCTTGCTCAGAAATCGATATGTTGAATTGTTGCTCTCTCTGCCTCACAAAAACCCCAGCACACCCTCTAAATGACTATGTCAACCCCTCTGGCTTTTATGTCACCCTCTTTGGAGCTGCACTGACTCTCCTGGTGCTGCTCTGCCTCTCTGTTATGTATTCTTGGCCTTGGACTGAAGTCCCTCTGCTGAACTGCCCCTGTCACTACAACTCAGATCACTAGCTCAATTTTCTCAACAAACCTTGCCCCAGAAAAATTGAACACTTTGATCTCTCAAGTGTATCTCCAACTGACCCTCAAGCCTCCTCTTATACTTTTCCCGTTGATGAATCAATGGCCGAGATTAAGTCCCTAATCGACAGCTAAGATTAAAAGAGACTTGATACTCGTCACTTAGAAGTTTCTCACCCATATTCTTATTAATACCCATTAATATTTTTATTGTCCTAAGTTTGGACTTAGGAACCCATTAAAAATATTAATTATTTTAATAACTCCTCATCTGGGTGGAATTTCTCCAAACGATTTCTGGGCTCTGGAGATCTTATGTATTCTAGCCCCTCCACAAAATTTTGGAGCTAGATCACATTCAATGCTACCCAAAATAAACACTCCCTTTTAGCAAGGAATGTGCTCTAGTAATACTTCTCAACTATTCTAGCCCCTCCACAAAATTTTGGAGCTAGATCACATTCAATGCTACCCAAAATAAACACTCCCTCTTAGCAAGGAATGTGCTCTAGTAATACTTCTCAACATAAATACTACACTGATCCATTGCATTGGTCCTCTACGATGCTAATGCTTGCCCTGATGCCCTTCATCCACTGCACTGTTGCTTCCTGTACTGCTGCCCATGACTCTGCCACTATCACTGCTACATTTGTACTGCAACTCCCTCTCAAAATGCTGCCTCATGCTACCCATAACACTACCACTGCTAATTGTTGCACTGCAACTCAATTGCTGAGAAGTAAGCAACTGAAACTTTACCCAAAACTAACATGTTGGTTAGTCTAGATGCCTCATGATGCTGAAGCTACCTCTACTGCTAATCTGTACTGACCCTCTGTTGCTACTTTGCTGCTGCAAACTTCTTTGTGCCTCTCACACTACTACAAAATCCACTGCACTGCCTCTGTTAAGTTTGGTATGTTCTATGCTAGAGTAATTTATTTAAATTTTCACAATTTGCAATCACGTCAGCATTAAGATAAACTGCAGATAGAACATAAATATAAAACACAGAAGACAAGCCAAGACAAGAGGACACAGGATGTGGCGCAAGGCAGGTACAAACCCCACAATGTGTGGGGAAACCCTTTGGTCAAATCTTCTTTTATCTTCAAAGTTCAGTAGAGAAAGAGAGAGAGAGAGTA
Organism: Pinus taeda; assembly: GCA_000404065.3. NCBI lineage: Eukaryota > Viridiplantae > Streptophyta > Pinopsida > Pinales > Pinaceae > Pinus > Pinus taeda. The sequence goes on along the minus strand of APFE031585485.1, from coordinate 185,245 downwards.
CATTAACAACAAAAGTCAACACTTTGACTTGTCTAGATCAGAGCATAGATCATCTCCTATAACGATGAGATCAGTTGAAGACATTCTGCTTCAACTGATCCTCCAACCTATCATCATCCTGCATCAGGTTCTCAAGCTGCACCACTGCATACTGCATCATGCTGCTCTCTATGCTGCCCATGTCCATGATCTTATCCATCATAATGCTGTTCAAACTAAGGTGCATCATCATCACGCTACTGCCCCTGCTAATTTATCATTGTCCTGTCATGCACATGATCTCATAGTGCTGCCCATCATGTTGCTGCCTCTGCCTTCTCATTACTTCATCATGCTGCAACAATTTGTTTATTTTGATATCAGCCTTAACTGCTTGCTATGGCTTGCAGCCTAGCAAAGCAACTAGGGTATAAATCCTATTCAGCATACTTCTTAACCTATCCTTCTTTCTACGTTAACAGGTCTTCATGTGTTAACAATTTTCCATTACAACGTTTACAGGTCTCAATTATAGTGTATAGAGTTTCTCCATGAACCAGTGTATCATGTTGTTATCATGACAACATATGAACATGTACAATGTAGGTGTCTCATGGATCTGCGTATATATCTTCATCACTATATCATCATGTGCAGCGTAGGTGTCTTTGGATCAACACATATATATCTTCATCATGGATCAGTGTAGATGGCATCACGTTGACTGTGTGTAGAAGTCTCCTTTTGCAACGTATTAACTTAGGTTTATGTACAGCGTATAGGGTTTCACCATAGCGTATCAGGTTTCCTTGAATAGCGTTTCACCATGAACAACATATTAGATATTACCATAACTGCGTATTAACTGTGTGTTACCGTCAATGGCATATCAGATATTTCCAGGACTTCGTATGAGCTGTGTGTCACCATTAATAACATATCAGATATATATGAGTTGCGTGTCACCTTGAATGACATCTCAGTTACTGCCATGACTGCGTATTGAGCCGTGTGTAGAGTATAGGGCTGAACTGCATGTTACCATCAATAACATATCAGATATTTCTAGGATTGTGTATGAGCTGTGTGTGATCCATGTATATATTGCCTTGCTGCGTTGTATGCTTGCATATATATATATATATTTGTTGTCGCTGCCTGCGATATATATTTGTTGTTGTTGCTTGCATATATATATATATATATATATATGTTGTTGCATTGTGTCATTTCCAGTGAATTGTGTTTATGCGGATTGCGGCTCTTTAGGAGCAGATTCTCAGATTTGACTGCGGCTCAAGGCAATGCATCACAACGGCTTCCATTTAGCGTGGCTCCCTTCTACTGTGGCTTCCATCTATGGTGGCTATGTATATGGTATGAACATTGACTGTGGACAGCATGACCATTGACGCGTGAATATCTCCCATGACGGCATGAAACCAACGTATCCACCATGAACAGCGTATGCCAACATATAGGTTTGCATGCGTGACTGTAATTTTGGGCCTTTCCTTTGGCTGTATATGAGGCCTCCTTTACTGCGGCCAGATCTCTACAACTAGGGCAACGTACAACAGTTAGGGCAGCACTTTGAAGACCAGCGTATCACTCATGGTGTCTTTCTCCTTCTCCAAAAACCCAAGACATGGAGAGGAGATCACACCTGAAGAGGATGTCACTAATGACTCCAAGTCCTCTCCTATTTATACTAAAAACGTAGAGGTTGAATAGACACGTCGGTTGGGCTTCTAGAGCCTACATAAGAGTTGGTCGGCTTGATAATAATTTCATAAACAAAATAAATTCATATCTCCATAAATACTTATCGGAATTGGATGATCCTTGGATCAATCCTACACCTCTCGATGAGAGGGATCCAATAAAAATATCAGACGCCATAAATAAGCCGACCCACATGGAGTTTGGTCCTAGTTGCCAATTTAACAGCCTCTGACTTTGTCATTCTAGCTCTGCCATTGTTGCTCCATCACACCTCGCTCCAACCGAATCCTGTCATTTTGCTACTGTCGTTAAGGGCTCCCGTAGTCGTATGTGATCCAAGAGTTTGGGCACCTCAAGGATCTTGCCCCTTTCATGTAGTCCTCTCAACTACAACTCCATGTCATCGTACCTCTTCTCCAAAGGCGCATGAGCACTCATGGCACAGTCGTAATCCTCGCTTTCCTTGTCAACTTTTGCTGGAGCAACCTTTGAGTTAGAAGCCTCCCTCTTGGCCTTTTTCTAGGGGCACCGAGTGGCATAATGTCCTAGTTCCCCACAATTGAAGCATCTGACCTTGGTTATGTCCTTTCTCTTCTGCTGCCCTTGCTGTCCCGATGATGCAAGAGCTGCATTCTCCTCCTCCTCCTCCTTCTTGGACCAATACCCCAATGATGGCTACGTTAGATGTTGAGAGGTATAGGGTATACTCCTTGTTGTGGTTAGGGGGTTAATCAAATGTGCCTGAGATAATGCTTATTTAAGGCCATGAGGGTGGATTTTGGGTTTAGTTGTGTTGGTCGACAAGAAATAATATCATTTGGTGGTTGATATCATAGAACCTAGTGAAGTTGACAATGTGAAAATCGGATGGGTCTGCACCATCGGCGATGGTACCATCGGTGTGGTGGGTTTACCAATCTCGATTTCAAAAAATGATGAGCAGATGTTAGTGTGAAAAATCTTGGAAAGTGTACAAAAAAAATTCACTTAAGTCACTAGGTGACAAGTGACCCTAACAACAAGTTGATGGTTGCTATCGATTCATATCTGAAACACAAATATAAAACTTGCAGTGAAAGTAGATATGATCCAGAATAGAAAGAAGCAATATAAAATATCCAGTATAATAACCCAACTGGAAATACTTTTTTGAATGAATAAATATTTTTATTAATAGCACCTAGTGAAGGAGATCTACAAATGGGTTTGTAAGTCCCCCTCCATGGGATGGGTCCTTTGATGTCCTTGATGTTTCAGAAAATGATTATCTCTCTCAATATGTGAAAAACCCAGACAAAAGTAGAGAACTCAAAATGGGAGCTCAAAGAAAAAGGACGATAATGTTTGCAATGATTATTATTATGATGAAGAATGAATCAAAACACTCCTATTTATAACAAAGTATTGAGTTAATCTAAAAAATGGAGAATAATAAAACATTATTAACCAAGTTCATATCTAACCCCTTGGAATACTTTATTATATTTATTGGAGAGGGGAAACATATTTAAAATGGTTAAATACCTTTATTTAGAAATAATTAACAAATAAAATGATTTATTAATTATTTTGGGAGAAATAAGAAACGTGTGAAATCAAAATAATTATTAAATAATGATTTAATAATTATTCTAATAACATAAATAATGAAAATTAAATAAATAGTGATTTATTTAAATACTCCTAAGGGATTTAGTCAAATGTGACAAGGAATAATTATTTAAATAATGATTTAATAATTATTCCTAGAGAAAATTAAATAAATAATTATTTATCTAACTATTCTCATGGGTTTTTTATTTAAATTGGAAAATAATTTGATAAAAGTGGTTTACAAAATTACTTTCCATAGTGAAAGTGATTTTAATATGGTAAAATTAAATCTACATGGTGTATTTCGATCCACCTAGTTAGAAATGGCTAGGTAATCATTGTTTCATGAAAAAAGATTTCCCCCACACATATGAGTGTTAAGATCAAGTCGTATGACCAAAATACGTTGTAGATTACACTTCCACAAGACCCCAAAAGGGGAGTCAAAGAGAGAGAATTGAAGCAAGCCAAGGACGAACAAATAATGGAGGGGGCAAGACCTACTAAACTGATAGAAGTATCCTTTCATGTGGTAGTACATGATCTCAAATGAGGTAGGGGAGGCAAGTAATGTGTGGTACTACATGATCTTTGACCCTGTCTAGGATCATGCACTTGGCCTTTGCCTGGGCCTCCTCGTACATCTTTAACAGATCAGCGTCAACCGAAACAACAACTACTTTCAAGGCATAGTCCTTGATGTGATGTTTATCTAGGATTGCCATGATCCTGGCCTTCCAAATGACAAAATTGGATGCTCCATCCAATCTGTCCTGATCCCTCAACCCATTCACTGCCATCTCTGCTCAAAAAGATAGGACTGATTCTCTTCTCCCTCTCCTGCTATCAATTTAGCAAGACTTGGATCTGGATTTCTTTGGCGCAAGAAACCGACTAAGGAACAAGCTCCTCTACACTCCTTCTGAGTTCTGATTTCCTTCACAGAAATCCTCCGGCCAAATGTCAAATCACTACTTTCCAATCTTCCTTTGCCTACAACCCAAATCTAGATTTCTTTGGCTAGAAATCTGTAAAGGCAGTGATTCCCTCTACCTTGACTCTATCTCCACAGACATTGTTCTGCACCAACAGAAACAACGTTCCACCAGCTCCTCAAATCGAATCTGCTTTGCTCCTCCCAGCTCCTCCAGCCCCGACAACTGGCTAATTTGAACCTTTCAAGCTTTGCGCTGGCCCAGAGAGCTGACGCAGTCACTGTGTGGGCTCTTCTCTAGCTCTGCATCATCCTTTGCAAGATCAAAATGCTTACGCAAGCACTGCGTGAGCCTCTGTGTCATTCCTCTAGCTTTGCTCCTCTGCCTCTGAAACAACACTGTCACTCAGGACAATTGCTTCTCTACAGCAAATTCTCTGGATCTCTCGGTTGGTGTCTTTAGTGTCCTATTATTTGCAATGCTCTGATACCATGTGAGAATTTCTGAATCTACACATCAGAAATCCTACTGCAATCACTGGTTTATCATTTCCTACTTGTTCTTTACATTCAACAAGTTATTTAATTACTTAAACAATGATGAAAACACTATTGCAGACTACACATACATACAGATCATGAACTAAAATAAAATGAGACAATCACACAAGTGACACTGTTATTTTTGGAAAATCGTCCTCGGAAAAACCCAATTCAGGAAAACCGGTGCAGCATATGGAGGGTTTGTGTAATGTTCCTTTTTTGGTGTTCCTCATGGCATGGTTAGGATGAATTTCCAGGGCTGGGGCAGACAGGTCACAGGTGCAGGTTTACTTCATTAGCGGGCCCAGGGGCTTCAGGGGGTGTTTCCTCAGGTTTTTAGGAGTTTTTATGAGGTTTGATGGCATTCACTTGGTATATTGCATCATCCGCACAATTTGTCTTTCGTTCCGTTGCATTTCGACAACTTTCAAAAAACTAAGTTATTAATGGGCCTGACTCCATTAATTATGCTTAGGGTGGTATTTTGGGAGGAATACTTGGCAGAACACCTTAGTGCAATAGCTTGTTGGAACCAGAACGAGAAGACCTATAGGATGAGATGGCTAGAAGTGATTTTCGATGGCTTGAGGAAGCATGGTGGCCAATTTACCATTTTCCCACATTAAAAAGAATATTGTGATTAAGAGAAATGTGCTCAATGATTAAAATAATAATAAAATAGGAGCTTCTAGAGGGGTCCATCAGATCTATAAAAGAGGAGGAGGCCATTAGAGGACATCTTGGATTGAGTATTGTTTCTTGTATGAGAGTTTGAGAACCCGATTCTTTACTCCAGTAGTAGCCCCAGGACGGAAACCCTTGGGTGATTCAATGAGAGTGGGGGAGCACACATCTCTTCCCTTGGTGGATCCATTCAGGGTTCACAGGTTGCAGTGTATTGTTTTTCAGTTTGTTTTGGGAGGTCCATTGTGACATTACTGCAGATCTGTTGAGGCCAAATATCTCAGCTATTATTCTAGCATGTAAAACTCCAGTTTATACATTATAAATAAAGTTGAGATCTTCCTTCTACTCATTATTGATATTTGCAGTTTTATGTTGTTAAATTTTACATGACAATCTTCTGTTTATGAATGGAAATTTTATCTTAAGTATTTCTAAGTTAAATTTTCAAGAAAACCACAAATATTTGCATTTGGAATATTACAATGGTATCAGAGCATGATTCTGGCCAGTCGTGGGTTAAAATCAAATGTGATGTCAGAGCCAGTGTTAAGGTCCTTTGATCAGAAGATTGGAATTTTCTCTTCATTGGAAGTCAAATTGTCCGCAGCATTTTAGGGTCTAGAGCTATTATTGGTGGACGAATTTTCTTCTACATTCAGTGAAGTGGTGAAATCCTTATTACCAGCAGATGAGAGCACTAACAACAAGGTAGACGAGAGGATTTTTCTATTGGAAGGTCAAATCCCTGAGTTTGAGGGTCAACATTGGTTACAATAGAACTCATGAGTATACACAAGCCGCAGTATTAGTCGCAAATCCAAATGGATATATGATGGATCTGAAGCTCAAAGTGATTGGCTAGGACCAACGTGAAATCTCTGGAAGAAAGCCAACATATTTGAGAAAGTAAACACAAGTTAGCCAGCCACATGAAGCAAATGTCGAATCGCTAAGGAGCAGTCAACGTTGAGGAGTTAGTCAATAGATCTTTTGATCATCAATGTCACCAACCCAATCTGAATTAGTGAAACCAACCAACAAAGGAGTCCCCCCTAGAATTGTAATGTATCCCAAATTGAACTGCACCCCAAATATATCAAAGTATCCTTTTTGTTGCTTTCCAATGAGTTTCGTGTGGGGATTGCACATATTGGACAACAAGACCAGCAACAAACGGAATATTAGGATGGGCAGGAGTTAGATATAAGAGCCTATCAAATAACTGGCAGTACAGAGTGGCATCAACTATTGAATAACGTATAGCTATGGTTGGTCTTCATAATTATCATTGCCCTTGAGAAAAACAAATTATTATTGTTTCTGGCATGTTCCTAATGCTTTTGATTTGGTCAAAATGTATTTTTGGAAAGAAGAAAATTATTATTTTATTTATATTTTCAAGTGGCTCCACAAATGCTAAGTCGAATCACATGATGGCTAATTGGCTTGCCTTGAAACTCTCATTCGGATCACATGATGGTTAGTTGGCTTGCATTGAAATTCTCTCATTTGGATTACATGATGGCTAGTTGACTTGCTTAGAAACTCACTCATTCGGATCATATGATGGAAATATAGATAGGTTAATTTGCTCTCCTTTGTATGCTATTGGAACACACATTACTTATCGACTAGCCTAAACGCCCTAATCTTACTACAAATTAGGACTTTTATCAAGGGTTTCATATTTAAATAAATTTTTTGCAAATAAATTTTCATTTATTCTTCCATTTTCTCATCAAAATCTGACTTGGGTTGGTTTTTGCAGGCATATAGAATAATTTTTTGTCTCAAGATCTGATTTGAAGGCTTGATTTGGCTAGCCGCTAGGGTTATTGACCATACTAGGCTTGGCCATAGGCTTGTTTAGGCCTATTTTGCTAGCCATGGGCCTCAAATCTTAAGCATAACATAATTGAAGGGTTAGCTGCAAGGCCTAGAGACCTTATTTAGCCTGGCCACAAAGCCTTTAAAGGTTTTCTCACACCTCATTTGTTTTCAAGGACGACATTGGGGTTCGCAAGGGTATTGCTCCATTATTTGAAGACGATTCTCACCGATTTTTGGGCTAGGGTATTTTTGAAGTTTTTTCTTGACATACTATCTTTTGAAGGAAAATCGCAGGCCTAGGAGGCTTTCTCCCTCCTAGCAATGAGTTTTAAGGAAAAATACCACTCAAATCTTAAGCATAACATAATTGAAGGGTTATCACATAAAAATTTGATGAATAAAGGCTTGCAAATAACCAAAATTATTCACATATAAGTCACAAAAATTTTAATAAGTTTTCTAGCCTTTACCTTGCTAGGTCATGGGCTCTTAGTGACTGATTTGTCTTGGCTATAAGGTTTTCACAAAGCCTAGTGCAAGTGGCTTACAACTGAAGTACATTTCTTATTGACTTGTGCATTCATTTTGGAGTTTTGAGGAGTATTCATTGGTCATAGAGTTGCTTGTCTACTTTGTAATCTCCTCAAAGTATTGGGAGGAGCCTCTTCTTCTTTCTCTTTTGGTTTAGATATTAACCCTTTCTTTTGCTCTCACTCGATTAGATTAGAATTTCATTGCTTTAGTCTTTGAGTTGCATCTTTCATTAATCATTGTTAGCAATCTCATCTATCATTGGTTATTTGTGTTTCTATCATTTAATTTTCACTTGTTTCTAATCGACAATCATATAAGTGAAGAACATCCTAATAAACACTATAACTAAGGCATTTGAAATTGTTGTTAATTGTTTCATTGAGTAATCCTAAAGTGCTACCTTTGCTCATTATTGAAATCTTATAATCTTGTGTTCTATGTGATATTCATAAGCTTGGTTATAAGTGGTTTACATTTCTTACATTGAAGCATATTTCCATTATTGTATCTCTTTGAAACTACCTAATCTCATCATCATTTGCACTATCATTCTAGATTAGTGTTGAAACTTTAAAATTTACCTCCAAGCATAAGCTTGGTTGATAGAGAGATAGGACCACTTTTTTCATACCAATTTGAGATGCTTGACCCTTACCCAACGGTTAAAACAGGTGACCTTGCAGTTCTCTTGCGGGTAATCCCTTGTAAAAACGGAGGCACTTGGGTCGTTAGAACTCCTGGGGAGGTATTGTTAATGGGGCCTTAGCCTTCTTCCCCAGCAGTTCTCTCTACAACCTTGTTTAAGACTTGCTTCAAAACAATTGAGGAGAAGGCCTTCATCCTTAGGATAGGCATATAATTAAAACTAATCAAGATCATGTATCTCACATTAGATAGGTTTTGCATTCATCATCATTGGTCATTATAATTGGAATTGTGAACTTAATCTATAATTGCAAGTTTTACATTATTGTTTTTGTCTCTTCAAGCTTATTGTATTTTGAATATCATATTTTCCTTGTGAATTGTCCTTTAAAGTTGATCACTCATATTTTCAATTATCTTTATTCAGTACTAACATCTTCTTGTAATTGCTTATCTTGTAGCTTGAAATATCATTTATTATTATCTAGGCATTGTTATCAAGGCACTTGTCTCTCATTGATTGATCTTAAGTGTCATATTAATTAAATCTTTATTTCTTACATTGCTCAATAACTTAACTTGCCATTTATTCTTGATTCAAGTTACCAAGAGAGGTGATTGTCTTGCCCTTAGATCTCCTAGGACTTGTTGTTTCAACAAGTTTCCCCTTTTCCATCCATCTTTAGGGACTGCAATCCTTAGCTTGTTTAGGAGAGAGCCTAAATGGACTGAGTAGGGATCAAAGTGACAGCCCCTACTCTGATCGTTGCACCTCTAAAATTACACCTGTGGGATTGGGATTTTGCCCACATTGAGGTGTACATTTAGGCAACAACAAGAGCCATGGAAGAGAAGTTCAACTCTTTATCCATCCATGTAACAATAATAAAAATAAATAAAAAATAAAAACAAGTTGCACTGAAATGGATTATGGGAAGAAATATATATGCAAATACCAGAGGTCAAAAGGATACATAAATTTTTCAAGCAAGACGAATATGATACAAGAAGGAAACAAAACACACACACACACACACACATATATCATAAAAAATTCAGAGAATTCCATTAATCAATTAGATTTAGAAGCTTAAAAGTTATCGTTGTAGGCCATCATCACTATTATCTAGTATCACTGACCATAATATGCAAACTCAAAGTTATACAATCTAAGCATTTAACATCCATTATCGAATATATGAGTGCAAATTGCAAAATGGTTGGTGCCTTACTATCATATTCAATGTTCTAAACTCAATATTCAATATTCAAGATGTGAGAACTGACACAATTCAAAGATGAACTGTTGGATAACACTTGTTTTAGTATCAAAACATGGGTATGGCAAATCCAAAGCATTTAAAATTAAAAGTCTATAAACACTAACAAAATCCTAAATATCTATGTTGTATAGGTTCGCGAGCTCGAGGGTGGGGTTCACGAACTCGTCCAGGGTTCTCGTCCCCAAGTACTGGATTTAGGTACAAGTGCTTCTGAGAAGAACCCATAAGAAACGAGTTCTTCTATGAAGAACTAGGTTCTCCATTAAAAACAATTGGGTTCTTTTGTCTTGACAAGTACAGAGAACCCAAATGATGGGTATCCGTAACCCCAAAATCAGGTTCTTTGGGGTTCATTTTAGTTTCTATTTTTAAATTCTTAATTAATTTAATGGGCTTCCCCTAATATTCCAGGTAGCTAGTTCTTCATCTTGCGAGAGGAATTGGAGTACTTATGCCTTTCTCCATTCAGTAAAGAGAAATAGGTTGGGCTCAAAGAAGGCAAAGAACTTAGTGTGCGTTCATAGCACACTTCGTCTCATATCTCGAAAAGACCCTGGGTACAAGGGTCCTTTCAAGAGATGGGACCACTACATAAATGATAATATGTGTGTGGACGAGGAGATACAACTAGATGGCCTTATTGAGCTACCTTCGTTGCTATGGATGATCATAAGCCCCAAGATGAGAGTGATTCCTACCTGGAGAGCATGCTAACTGAAGACCTGAGTGATGCTAATGACATCGCTTGAGGAAGCCATTGTTCACTATTACCTATTTTTATTTTAATATTCTAAAATTTCCTAGTTCATGTTTGGAGATGCCTTAAGTTAACTTTTGAATGTAGTATGACAATGGACATATATCAGGATTCTTATTAATATGTAAACTCCAATTCGCACTTGATATCAAACTAGAAATTTTGAAATTTCAATGTGAATTTTCAATGTTCAATGATGCACATGTTTACATCTTTAAAGCTTAAATCATAAATATTTTAGTTTTCTAAATTCATATATATTATAATTTATAAAATATAATATTTATATATTATATATATAAATTATAATATACCCCCGAAGAACCCATACACCCTGTTTAAAAAATGACGTACCCGTCCCCATCCCTGAACCCACATTTCCTAGCAACATAGCTAAATATTGTTAAAATTAGCAACTAGGGCCAAATTCACATACCCATCTGAGATGACAACGAACATCTTCTTCTGCAATGGCACCGAGACCTTTTCCTTCAAGTCTTCCGAACACAGCACACTATGATATCTAAACCTCTTCTCTGCAAATACCCCGAAACATCCATCCAAACTTCTCTCTGTGATCACCGAATATAAACCCTTCTGAAATCCAAACCTGTGATTTTATGCGAGCTTTTGTGATCACCGAAAATGTATCTCTGAAATTTGCGAGCTCTAAGATGGGTGAAATGTGAATATCTCAATTGGGTATATATAGTGGTTCATCCATAGAAAATACGCCGACATGATCATCATGAACTGTTGTGTGTCTATTTTATGGTAGGCCGACTTGAAGATAATCCATTTGAAGTTGACTTGCATACTTTGATCAAGAGGTCCAGTAGATGACTTGATGACTTGATGAATGGAGGCTTTGACCAAACAACAAATGACTTTACCAATCTAAAGCCTACAATGGAGGCTTGACCTACTAATTAACCCAAGCATGAAACCCATGCTTTAATAAGTCAATTCAACAATAATAAAATTCTTTTTGACAAATATATTATATTTTGACTTCAAGTACAATTATGAGGACCGAACCTAGTTACATTTTCCAACACTCTCTCTTAACTAGGGAGGTATTCATATTTATATATAACCAAAGAGGTACATGGAAGATCTCAAACCACATAATCTATGAATATTTTTAGGCACCTCAATGCCATGGACTAGATTCCTAACCAAGGAAATCTATCCATTCTTCTCTCAACAATTTAGGCACCGCAATGTGATGGCAGTCTGGGTACAAGCAGGAGTGTTAATCTCCCAAATTGTCAGATTATATCTTCGACTTCGGTTTGCAAGTGTAATTGTTGGTTTAATGGGCTCTCTGTCATCCACCAATAACTTTAGAGCTTTTGCTAAGCTAGCAGACCCCTCCAAAAGTCATAGAGTTCCGCTAAACTACCACTAGACCGGACCCGACGATAACACAAACCATGGTTCAATAAAATTAGAAATTCGACTTCTAAAAACTTGACGGCTCTTCTTCACCGTTGATCTGTTCAAGATCCAAAGGTCACATCACTTTTCAACCTCGAACTTGCTCCTCGTATGTCAATCGTCGATCTTGCTCCACCAGATCTAACAGCTCAAACGAATATCGGTCGGTTAACTTGCACACTTTAAACCCGCCCGATAAGTGGTTTCTCTCTCTCTCCTCTCTGTTACGTGTCATGATGTATATGGAATTAAAGCCAATCGGAAAAATACCACTTATGGCCTTTCTTCCGCCTGAAATCCACTTGTGGGTTTCTCCAACCCGCTTCAGCTCATTAACTATTGGTTAGCTTCTACGCCCGAACACCATTGATCTGTCTCAACCGAGATCTAACAGTCCAAATTAAATCTTCACGCCATTGTGTCCTTGGTTTTCCTCTGTTGATCTCGACTATCCGCTCCACACACTCATAGTTCACGAGAAACACAGTTAAAAACACGGAATTTAACATAGTCAACACCATTTCCTTCCATCTCACAGAATACCAATTAACCCTCGAATTTCACAATAAACACAGAGGTTTCGAAGGAGATTATCCTTTGGGATTTGACACGGAATTTATCATTCACATACACAGAAACTAAATTTTCCCAATTTACTGGATTCGCTCTAGGAAAGCCAAATTTCTTCAACAGTCAAAATCCTCTTACAATAGTGTGAAAATTACATAAGTATTGGTTCATCCTAACAACCAGATCCTAATTCAAAGGCTAAAATTTATTGACCCTATATGTCCTGCGAGGCATTCTCCTCGAGAATCTCCACTACAGCTAACTAAAACTTATTACATCATGATCAAATCCTATATTCTAGCTCTATGCTTAACTAGAAAAACATGGAAATTGATGGCTAAAGGATCCCACTCCTTTGCTTGTAATATTTATTTGTATTTTTGGAATAATTCTTCGAATTTGTCTTCAAGCCTTCTGCTCCTGCGTCAAACTCCTGAGGACAAAATTCTTCATGGGCTCTTGTCTATGAGCTCTTCTACAGAACTGCCCAATTTCTGTAGCATGTTTTCTATTACCCAAGTAGCTTCAGCAATTGGCTGATCCTTCCATTTGACCAAATACTGAAAGTACTCCTGTCCTCTGGTTTTCTTGAACACTTTCTTGTCTAAAATCCTTTCTGGTTGTAATTCCTTTGTTGTAGGTAACTATTTTACCCAGTGAATTTCCTGTGTCTCTTAGTCTTCTTCTGTATCATTTGCAATTTCACCTGCATACTTGTACAAATAAGCAAAATTGAAAATTGGAGATATTCCAACATCAGGGGGTAATTCAATTTCATATGCATTTGCAGAAAATTTCCTTAATAATCTGCATGGTCCAATTTTCTTGAACTTCAATTTGTTATACTCCCTCTTTGGAAATATTTCCTTCCTTAGGTGTGCTAAAACCAAATCCCCAACTTCAAAGTTCACTTCTCTTCTTCTCATGTCTACTCTGTTTTTGTACTTGATGTTGCTATCATGTAGCTGTTGTTTCACCTGTTCATGTATTGCTTGTATTTTTGAAGCAAAATCTTCTCCCTTTGCACTTCTCATCTCATCTTTTCCCAAATTTCTTAACTCAAACACTCTTCTTGGATGCATTCCATAAACTATATGGAATGGACTTTGCCCTGTACTCCTGTTAGGTGAGTCATTATATGCATATTTAGCCTGTGCCAATACTTGATCCCACTTCTTTGGATTTTCTCCAATAAGACTCCTTAAAAGAGTACCCAAACTCTTGTTCACAACTTCAGTCTGTCCAACAATCTGTGGATGATAGGCAGAACTGAAACTCAGTTTAGTTCCCAATTTTTTCCATAGTGTCCTCCAGATATGTCCAACAAATTTGGAATCCCTGTCTAAGACAATACTCTTAGGCAACCCATGCAATCTTACAATCTCCTTGAAAAACAAATTAGCAATGTGAGTAGCATCACTAGTTTTATAACATGGAATAAAATGTGCTATTTTTGAAAATTTGTCCACTACAACAAAAATTGAATCATTTCCTTTTTGAGTCTTTAGTAAACCCAAAACAAAATCCATACTTACCATATCCCAAGGCCTATTTGGAATTGGTAATGGAACATACAAACCTGTGTTTTGGCTTCTTCCCTTTGCATATTGACAGACTTTGCAAGTTTTCACATACTTTTCCACTTCAAATCTCATTTTCGGCCAGAAATAAAATCTGCTCAATTGTTCATAAGTCTTATCTATACTAAAATGGTCTGCAAGTCCACCACTATGTTTCTCTTTGATTAAGTTCTCCCTCGTAGAACAATTTGGTATGTACAACTAATTTCTCTTAAACAACAATCCATTTTGTAAGAAATAGTCCAACCATTTATTCATATCCATCAAAACAGGACTCTTACAAGCTTCAAACGCCTCTTTAAAATCTAAATTTGTCTCATACAATTCTTTAAGAAAATCAAAACCCAACACTTGAATTTGACTCTCTTGAAATAATGTATTTCTCCTACTTAAAGCATCTGCAACTTTGTTTGATTGACCATTTATATGCTTCAAGAAAAAATGGAAGCACTGAAGATACTCTTCCCATTTGGTATTTTTCTGGTTAAGCTTTGGTTGTTGCATAATATACTACAATGCATGATTATCTGAATAAAGTATGAACTCGTTTGACATTTGATAATGCCTCCACTTCTTCAATGATTGCACAATTGCATAAAACTCTTTATCATAAGAAGAATACTTCTTCTTTGAATCATTTAGCTTTTCACTAAAATAAGCTATAGGTCTGCCTTCCTAACTTAAAACACCTACAACAGCTTCTCCACTGGCATCACATTTCACTTGGAAAGGTTACTAAAATCAGGTAGAACCAAGATAGGTTTTTCAGTGATCTTCTTCTTCAACAGCTGAAAATTCTTTTCTGCTTCAACAATCCATCTAAATGGTTGTTTATCCTTCTTTATAGTCTCAACAATAGGAGCATTGATCTTACTAAATTTTTTTATGAATTTACTATAAAAAATAGCAAGACCATGAAAACTTCTTACCTCAAAGATACTTTTAGGTGAAGGCCACTCCATGATTGCCTTGATCTTCTCTGGATCCATCTTCAATCCTTCAGCGGAAACAACAAAACCCGAATACACAAATTCCTCTTTCATGAATGAATATTTCTTCAAATTCAACAATAATTTCTCTTGTTGTAACCTTTGTAAGACATAATTCAAATGTCTCATGTGCTCCTCCTTAGACCTGTTGTAAACTAATATATCGTCCAGATATACTATTACAAATTTACCAATAAACTCCTTAAAAACTCCATTCATGAGTCTCATAAACGTACTTGGTGCATTTGACAACCCAAAAGGCATTACTCTCCATTCATACAATCCTTCATTTGTCTTAAAAGCAGTTTTCCACTCATGCCCTTCTCTTATCCTTATCTGATGATACCCACTCTTAGGATCTAGTTTTGTAAAATACTTTGCTCCACTCAAACAATCCATCAAATCTTCAATTCTAAGTAAAGGAAATCTGTACATGATTGTGATTTTATTGATGGCTCTTGAATCAGTACACATTTTTCAGCCTCCATCTTTCTTTGGACTCAACACTGTTAGTACTGCACAAGGACTCAAACTTTCTCTGATCAGTCTTTTGTCAAGCAATTTCTAAACCTGCTTTCTAACCTCTTCATTTTCTGTGGGAGTCATTCTGTAAGTTGCTTTGTTTGGTAGATTTGCTCCCCAAATATATATGATGGCTAATTCTTCTAATGGGTGGTAACTCATTAGGCAAATCATCAACAATGATATCACAATAGTTGTCCAACATTTCTTGAATTTCAATGGGTAAATCAGAGACTTTAGAAGTCATTATTACTTTGGGCTTGCAAGTTACAGCGAAATTTACCTCATTTTCTTCAATCTGTTGTAAGTATTCCTTTCCTCCTAGTAATAGAGTTTTTGGATAAGTCTTCTTTCCTGATGCATCCTCCTCAATGGGCATGACATCACATACAATTTTATCCTTATATTTGCCCAACTGCAACTCCACTTCACACTGTTCATTCACTAACAACTGATATCCCTTCTATGACCATGACACCTTGTAAGGTGTTGGATGTCTCATTGTCTTCAACTTCAATTTCTCCACAACTTCAGTAGAGACCAAATTATCAATGCTGCCACTATCAATGATCATCTGACAGCATTTCCCTTGAACCTTACACATTGTTCTAAACAAAGTCTTTCTTTGTGATGGTTCAACTATCTCCTTTGCTGGCTTGAGCAAAAATTTATTGACTACCAAAGATTCTCCTCTCTTTGGTACATTTTCTTCTTCTATCACTACTACTGCTTCTTCTTCAACTTGAGCAACAATTGCATTCCTCTGACTTGTTCCTGCATTCTTTGGACACTCAAAAGCTCTATGTCCCAGTTTGTTACATCTGTAACATCTTATTTCTCTTCCTTTGCCTCTACCTCCTCTTCCTCTAGAAAAACTCCCTCTGCCACCTACATCACCCCTTGTGGTTGCATGCTGGGTTAAGTTGCTGCTAGCTCCATCTCTAGGTGTTGTAGATCTTCCTCTACCACCTTGACTTCCTTTCCCTCGGAAAGTACCTCTTCCTCTGGTAGACTGCTTCCTCATGAGTTTTTCTTTAGCCTTCAATACCACCTGATAAGCTTCTTCTACTGTCTTAGGAGACAATATACTTATCTCATCTTGAATGTCCATCCTAAGGCCATTCACATATCTAGCCACCTTCTCATCTGTATCCTGAGTTGGTCTAGCTCTTATACTTACCTTATAGAATTCCTCTGTATATTCTCTCACTGTCATAGACCTCTGTCTAAGATTCTACATCTATCTGAACAAGGTTTGCTGATAATTACTTGGTAGAAACTTACCTCTTAGCTTTGCTACCATCCTATTCCAATTTCTGATTGGTTGTTTGCCAAGACTCTTTCTTTCAACCTGCACTCCATCCCACCAAAGTGTTGCATGTCCTTTTAGTTTGGTGATAGCAAACTTTACTTTCTTCTCATCTTCTGTTTCTTCATAATCAAAGGATTTCTCCATGCCATTAATCCAGTCTATCAATTCTTCTAGATTCAATCCTCCTGCATATATTGAAACCTTAGTTTTTGGCCTAGCTGTGGATCTCAACACTGATTGAAAGAATCTCATCTCAGGAGTAACTGTTATAGTTTCCTCCACTTCTTCAGTTTCGACCTCAAGCTCACTAACATCTCTATCGTCTATATTTCTCCCTGTTGTTAATGCTTCTAATCTAGCTTGCATCCGTTGCATAGCTTCCATCACCTCAACATTTGCAACTGGTCATCCTCTTCTACCACGTCCTCGTCCTCTTCCAACTCTAAAAGCCATATTGGATTTCCTTCTCTTGCTTCTAAGATTCAATTCAGTGTTAAACAGGTTGCTCTGATACCACTAATGATGGCAGTCTAGGTACAAGCAGGAGTGTTAATCTCCCAAATTGTCAGATTATATCTTCGACTTTAGTTTGCAGGTGTAATTGTTGATTTAATGGGCTCTTTGTCATCCACCGATAACTTTAGAGGTTCCGCTAAGCTAGCAAACCCCTCCAAAAGTCGCAGAGTTCCGCTAAACTACCATTAGACTAGACCCAACGGTAACACAAACCATGGTTCAATAAAGTTTGAAATCCACCTTCTAAAAACTCGTCGGTTCTTCTTCACCGTTGATCTGTTCAAGATCCAATGGTCACATCACTTCCCAACCTTGAACTTGCTCCTCGTATGTCAATTGTCGATCTTGCTCCACCAGATCTAACCGCTCAAATGAATATCGATCGGTTAACTTGTGCACTTTAAACCCGCCCGATAAGTGGTTTCTCTCTCTCTCCTCTCCGCTACGTGTCATGATGTATATGGAATCGGACCCAATCGGAAAAATACCGCTTACGGCCTTTCTTCCACCCGAAATTCACTTGTGGGTTTCTCCAACCCGCTTCAGCTCATTAACTGTCGGTTAACTTCTACGCCCGAACACCATTGATCTGTCTCAACCGAGATCTAACAATCCAAATTAAATCTTCATGCCATTGCGTCCTTGGTTTTCCTCTGTTGATCTCGATTGTCTGCTCCACACACTCATAGTTCACGAGAAACACAATTAAAAACACAGAATTTAACATAGTCAACACCATTTCCTTCCATCTCACAGAATACCAATTAATCCTCGAATTTCACAATAAACACAAAGGTTTCGAAGGATATTATCCTTCGGGATTTGACAGGGAATTTATCATTCACATACACAGAAACTAAATTTTCCCAATTTACTAGATTCGCTCTAGGAAAGCCAAATTTCTTCAACAGTCAAAATCCTCTTACAATAGTGTGAAAATTACATAAGTATTGGTTCATCCTAGCAACCAGATCCTAATTCAAAGGCTAAAATTTATTGACCCTATTTGTCCTGCGAGGCATTCTCCTCAAGAATCTCCACTACAACTAACTAACTAAAACTTCTTACATCATGATCAAATCTTATATTCTAGCTCTATGCTTAACTAGAAAAACATGGAAATTGGTGGCTAAATGATCCCACTCCTTTGCTTGTAATATTTATTTGTATTTTTGGAATAATTCTTCGAATTTGTCTTCAAGCCTTATGCTCCCGCATCACAATGCCATGGACTAGATTCCTGACCAAGGCAATCTATCCAAATGGGACTAAGATGGACTCAAGCGTTCAGCCTCTCTAGGTACCATCAGGCTTGCTAACCATCAACCCAGAAATCCAAGTGTGTGTCAGAGCTCAATGACCAACACCACCTTTCCAACTTCAAAACCTAGACATCAGCACAAAGTGTCAGCCAGATGTCCTCCCAGGCAATGCTTCACTCACAAAGCCTCAACACCCCTTGATCCAACGGGTCAAGGATGACCAATCTCTCCCAATCAAACTGATTGGTAACCAGCATGCTAACAAAATCTTCAAGAGATTCACCTTTACAAACACAACCCCAATCAATAATATACTTTCAAAGTTTCACATGTACATAATCAAATACAAATCTTCGGGGTTGTTCTAGATGTTGCTCCTCAACTCAATAGGACTATCAACCAAATCTTTGACAAAACGTTCCTCAATTATATACTTTCCTTTCCTACTTCTCATGCAACAACATATCCTCCGAAATTCATTAATCAAAACCAAGCTATGCCCTCCCTCTCAACCAGGAAGCATCTCTCCATCCGGACTCCCTCTTAATCTCAGGGAGATTTCTTCTATTCAAGCTTCCTCAAGGAGATCGTCATCGGAGAGTCTTTTGTGGCTTCCAACCATTTCATCAAAGTTATCATTATCCCCATCGTGCTTTATCACATCAACGAGCATCTTCACTATATTGAAGATTATGTACATGCACAACTTAGATAGCAAGTACAACCAAATCTATAGAAGCATGAAGTTATCCATATCATAATCACGAAAGCATTTCAACTTTATCAGATGCCCAGACTTAATTACAAACAAGAGACATATGCTCTTCAACATCTTGTTAGGGACTTTGTCATAAACCCTAGACTACTTCATCATAACTTTCATTCCATCTCGGGTTTCAATGTTTCTTCCAAAGGTATGACATGCCTTACTACAACATATAGCAAACCCTAGAAACAGTTCAAGCAAATATAAAGCATCCAACAACCTTTCAAAATTCATATGTTAGACTTCTCACTAGGGTTTCATACAAATCCTAGATTTCATACAAAAGATTCAATCAAAATAAAATCACAGCTTAGTCATTAACATGACCAGCTCTCACTAGGGTTAGTTGTAAACCCTAGATTTCCAATCAACCATCAATCCAAACCAAAACTCATATTTCAACAATCTTATACAAATCTCAGATTATCATATTGTCATCATACATTCGAGATTCTTACTTCTACTAAGGTTCAACTCCAAAACCCTAGAATTCCATTTTCATAATCTCAACAATCATTAAATAAATAGATCTCAAATTGTTATATCACACATACTAGACAATTTAACTATTACTAGCGTTTAGCTGCAAAACCCTATATTTCTAAATATCATCATCCCAGAATTTCAGACAAGGACTTCCATTAAATCCTAAGGCTTATGACCATTAATAACTAGGTCAACACACATATCTAGGAATTCATTATAATTCATAAGCATATCATATGTTTGACAACATGTATACATCTGACCTAGACCAAGCTAGGGTTTCAACCAAAAGGACATATCCATACATGCCTATATTTCATCATCATGCAAATACATTTCATATCATGTGTTAGTCAACCCCAACCTCAAAAAATATCAAATGGAAGTTAGACATACAAACTTGATTAGACTAGGGTTTGATTAGACAAATACACCCATACCAAAGAAATAATTTCTAAGACATTATAAGGGTTTTTCTCACACATTCCACCAAACCCTAATGAGTTAGGATTTCAATGTAGAAACATAGCAAACCCAACATTACCAAAAGCTTCAAAAGTTTGAGATTTTAGACCTTATCATTCAACCCTAACAAGTTAGGTTTTCCTGATCATACCAAAATCTTAAACATGACATTATCTTCAAACAACATTTCACAATATCCCTAATCAATTTAGGGTTTCAGACATTCACATTAGCATACTCTTCGGTTAGGGTTTTCCAAAACCTGTCTAGGGTTCTACAAAATCTGTTAAGAATATGAGTGGGGTAGGTAGATTTATAAAGAACAAGAATGATAAGAGACTTGCCCACTTTCTTAGTGTAGACAGTATTGTCAGAATGACACCTAGAAAAGCCAGATTCTAAAAGAAAGCTATCCATTTTGGCATACTAAGCCCGAAGAGCTTGCTTGAGACCATAAAGGGATTTCTTAAGCCGACATACAAGACTGGAGTCTATTTGTATAAAGCCAATAGGTTGTTCCATATAGATTTCTTCATGCAAGTCCCCATGCAAGAAGGCGGATTTAAACATCCATCTGATGGACTTCCCATTTTGAAAGAGGCAGCAAGGGAAAGAACAAGGCGGATAGAGTTCATTTTGGCAATAGGGGAGAAGGTTTCAGTATAGTCAATGCCTTCAACTTGTGAAAAACCCTTAGCAACAAGACAAGCTTTATGTTTATCAACTTTCCCATCTGGTCCATACTTGGTTCTGTAAACCCATTTGCATCTAACAAGTTTTCGTCCCTTTGGTAGAGGAACAAGATCCCATGTATCATTTGCCAATAATGAACGATATTCTTCATTCATAGCTGCGTCCCAATCTGGATGGCCTGACGCTTCTGCAAAGGTGTCAGGATCATAATTCGCTGAAGCTTGAGCCAGTAAAAATGAGGCTCTATCGAACTGAGAACGTGTACGTCGTTGATCTGGAGGATCACCGGCAAGATCACCTGCTGCATCCCGAGTAGCACGGACCCATTTTGGAAGTTGAGGAGCTTAAGGAAGATCCTGAGAAGGTGGGGGAGGATTGTCATCCTCGCTTTCATCATTTGAAGAAGAAATATTTTCAAAAGTAGAAGAGATAGAGAGAGGTGGCACATCCGCCGAACTAGGCTCATAGGCCGATATATTTTCAACAGACTTTACATCTCTTCTAATGATAACATTTTTGGACTTAAGTGGAATAAGTCTATATCCTTTGACATCTTCAAAATATCCAACAAAAATACATCTTTCACTCTTAGGTTCTAAAGCTTTATGTTTCTCATCTGGAATATGGGCCCATGCTTCACTTCCAAAAACACGAAAGTGACTTACATCTAATTTAATTGAGCTCCATGCTTCTTCTGGAGTGATATTCTTTAAAACCTTAGTAGGAGTGCGATTTATTATGTAAATTGCACAGTTAATTGCTTCTGCCCAATAATTAAGACTAAGTCCTTTAGATTGAAGCATACATTAGCCATTTCCTTTAAGGTGCGATTCTTCCTTTCAGCTACACCATTTTGTTGTGGAGTATATGGAACAGTGTGTTGCATTTGAATTCCATTCTCAATGCAAAAGTTGATGAATTTGTTGTTACCATATTCTCTGCCATTATCAGATCTTAGCTTAAGAATTTGATGTCCAGATTGTTTTTCAACAAAGGCCTTAAAGGCCAAGAACATGTTAAATACTTCACTCTTGAGTTTTAAGAAGTATACCCAAGTGCATCTGGAGAAATCATCAATGAAAGTTAAGAAATACTTGTAGCCAGATAATGAAACAACTGGAAGTGGACCACATAAATCACTATGCACAAGCTATAAAGGGGCTGAGGTGTGCCAAGAGGCACGTTTTTTAAAACTGTCCCGATGATGTTTTTCGAGTACACATTTGGAACAAACACCATCTCTACAAAATACCATTGGAAGACCTGTCACCATATTTTCTTTACATAGATTCTGAAGGGCCCGATAGTTTAAGTGACCAAATCGCTCATGCCAAAGTTTTCTCACTTCATCATTATGAGCAACAAATACCGAGGGAAGATTTGATGACCCAAAGTTGTGAACTTATACAACCTTGTAGAATCATCAGCAATGCCAAAGGCTAAAATCTGTCTAGGATCTCTTAGGTCCTTAATTACAACATCGTGAGGTGAAAATTCAACGATTTTACCTTCACCTGAATGAGTTATCTGATATACAGATAGAAGGTTGCAGGATAAGGTTGTAACACATAATACATCATTAAATTGACCATTGTCTATATGAACAGTTCCAGTCCCTACAACACTAAGAGATCTATCATCACCAACATATATATTTTTGGTGTTACATCATTTAAAGAAGAAAACATGGCTTTGTTTTTGGCCATGTGATAGGAAGCTCCAGAATCAATGAGCCACTCATTAGAATGAGAGGAAGAAGATACATTTAGTGCATAGCCAGACCGAGATGCTTGACCACATGCAAAAAGTGCTATTCCTGAAGATGAAGTTGAAGTTGTTGAGTGCTCCAAATGGATGTTATGCTTCTTCATTGCTGCTTCTAAGGATTCCATTTTCTTAAAGCATTTGGATTCTAAGTGGCCATCTCGATTACAAAAGTGGCAATGTCTATCAGTGTTCTTCCCTTTGTTTTTATTTGCCTTATCATTTTGTTGAAATGATTTTTCATTTTGAGACTGAAATGGCTTGGGACCATTTTTTTTAGGATACGACGTTTTAGGATTCTTTGAATTTGGTTGTTGCTGGCCGGCTAAGGCTTTTTTAGAAGAGTTTCCAAGATTAAGAAGACCAAGATGTAAGAGTTTTTCTTGTTCTTTTATTAAAGAATCACAAAAGGAAGGGGACTTGTAGTCTTGTCCTTGAGAAATGAAGGCTTCTCTTGTAGAATGGAAGGTGGAAACAAACACAGAGTAGGCTGGTCCCAACTTAGTAAGAATGGAATATATAAGGTTACTATCTTCTTTCTTAACCTTAACACCTTCCAAGAGAAGTCTAAGGGTCTTGAACTTGGACAAAAAATCTTCAATGCAAGAAAAATTATTGGGGTCCAATGTAAGCAACTCATTTTCAAGTTGATGGGCTTTAAGTTCATTTGTGATTCCAAAAACTTT